>JAPDFW010000113.1:0-184061 GCA_028826165.1 Anaeramoeba ignava
TAATTTTAATATTTCAATCCAAAATATAATTTTAATAATTCAATCCAAAATATATAATTTTTAATATTTAAATTCAAAATATAATTTTAAAAATTTCAATTCAAAAATATAATTTTTAAAATTTCAATTCAAAAATATAATATTTCAATTCAAAATATAATTTTAATATTCAATTCAAAATATAATTTTAAAATTCAATTCAAAATATAATTTTAAAATTTCAATTCAAAATATAATTTTAATATTTCAATTCAAAATATAATTTTAATATTTCAATTCAAAATATAATTTTAATATTTCAATCCAAAATATAATTTTAATATTTCAATTCAAAATATAATTTTAATATTTCAATTCAAAATATAATTTTAATATTTCAATCCAAAATATAATTTTAAAATTTCAATTCAAAATATAATTTTTATATTCAATTCAAAATTAAAATTCAATCCAAAATATAATTTTAATATTTCAATTCAAAATATAATTTTAATATTTCAATTCCAAAATATAATTTTAATATTCAATTCAAAATATAATTTTTAAATCTAAAATATAATTTTAAATTTCAATTCAAAATATAATTTTAATATTTCAATTCAAAATATAATTTTAATATTTCAATCCAAAATATAATTTTAATATTTCAATTCAAAATATAATTTTAATCAATTCAAAATATAATTTTAATATTTCAATTCAAAATATAATTTTAATATTTCAATCCAAAATATAATTTTAATATTTCAATTCAAAATATAATTTTAATATTCAATTCAAAATATAATTTCAATTCAAAATATAATTTTAATATTCAATTCAAAATATAATTTTAAAATTCAATTCAAAATAATTTTTATATATGATTCAAAAATATAATTTTTATATATACATGATCAGAAGAACATGTTGCAAAAATAAATTCAGAATGTGGATGAAAATCAAGATAATTAACTTCTCCTTCATGTCCTTCTATTTCATATAAAGGACCTGTTAATTCTCTTGTATCAAATATAGTAAACTTTTTATTTTTACTTGTAACTCCAAATAATGAATCTCTTTTTTTATGCCAAGAAACATGCTTTTTTTAAAATTTTTTGATTTATATTCAATTATTATCAATATATAATTATTAATTGATTTTTACTTTAATTTCTGAATCCATTTTCTTATTTTGAATTGTTTCTTTTTTTTCTGCATTAATATTAAAAATATCAATTTCTCCTTTATAATTTCCTGTTAATAAAAATCCTTCTTTTTGATAATTCCAAGATAATCCATTTCTAATTTAAAAAAAAAAATATTTAATATTTAATATTCCAAATCAAATATTCAATAATAAATATCAAACCCTCCTTCAGAAATATTATATTCTAATATTGGATTCTTATTTAAAATTTGTTTTTCTTTTTGATTTATATTTTCATAAGTATTTGATATTTTGGAAATATCATAAATAAATATTTTTCCTTTATTTGTAATTGTAGAAATAATATTAGAATTTTGAGGCATAATTCTAACTTTATTAACATTTCCTTGATGTTGAATTTTATCAACAATTCTAATCATTGGATGATCTTCTAAATTTTGCTTTTTTGTTTGAATTGTTGATTTTTGATTTTCTTGTGAATCAAATTGTGTTTCATCAATAGGTATATTTATTGATAAAAAATAAAGAAAATTATCTTCTAATTTTTTGGATTTTGATCCTAAAACAATTTCTTGAATATTTTTTGAATTTTGAGTTGAATTTCTAAATTAAATTTTTTTTTGATATAAATTTTTTAATTTTTTTCTTTTTTTCTTTTCTTTATTTTTTTTTTCACTTTGAATTTATTGGAAACCATTCAATGCTTGATATTTCTGTTTCTATTGGAAAAGTAAATAATAAATCATAAAAGAAATGGTGCATTTTCTTCCAAATTGAAAATTCTTCTTCAATTATTTTTGATTTATCTTTTTTTTTTTTTTTAAATAAAATTTTTTTTATTAAATTTTTCTTTTTAAAATTATTAAGAAATAAATTTAAAAAATTAACCAAAATGTTCTGGTGCTGCCATTTTAAATTTTTAATTTAAATTTTTAATTTTTAAATTTTTATTTTAAAAATTTTGAAGAAAAATGAAAAATAATTTATTAAAAATAAAATAAATTTTTCAATTAAATTTTCTTTTTTCAATCAAATCTTGTTTTAATATTATCATTTGAATCTTCTTTTGATGAACTATTTTATAAAAAAATAATTAAAAAAAAGTGGAATAAAAAATATAAATAAAAAAGTGGAATAAAAATAATAAAATAAAAATTTACTTTTTAAATGTCATAAATTTCATAATATTTTCTAATGATTCTTTTAATGAATTTAATGTAATTTGTTGAGAAAAAATAATCTAAAAATAATTTTAAAAAAAATTAAATTAAATATTTTTTTTAAAAAGAAAGAAAATGATTAAAAAAAAAATAAACCTGTTTAAGATTTGTATTAAGAAAAAGAATTGAAAGAAGAAATTTTTCTCTTGAAACATTTTTAAGATAAAGTGGAAAACTATTTTTATAAATAAATGAATATAAATTTATAATTTTTAATTTTAAATTTTAAAAAGAAAAACCTTGTTTGAATATTTGAAGAAATTTCATCACAAATTGTTGAACGAGAACCTTTTAATTCAATAGGATATCTTAAAGGAACCTTTTTTTTTTTTTATAAAAATTTAAATTTTTTTGGATCGTTTTAAATTGCTTTTTAATTTACTTCTAAATAAAGAGAAAGTATATGTAAAATTTGTGCTAAAAAACCTAAACAAGTTGAAATTTTTTCATCTGTATTATTATTATGATTAATATGTAAAAATTCAACTTTTTCAATTAAATATCCATTATTATCAGGAAGTTTTTCAATAGGAAATATTTTTTGAATATCTTGAAGCATTGTTTCTTTTCTTGATTTAATACAACTAATAAGTTTTTGATGTTCTTTACTATATTTTTATTTATTATTTATTTTTTTGAATTATTATTTTTTTTTGAATAATATTTTTGGATTATTTTTTTTGATTTATTTTTTTTTTACAACATATTTCTTAGTTTTTGTTCTTCTATCACTAAATTTTGTTTACTTTCTTTCAAACTTTCTAATCCTTTAATTAAATTTGATGTTCTTTTTGTTATATCCTTTTTTTTCTCTTCAAATCTTTTTTTTTCTTTTTAAATCAATTTAAATATTTATTTAAAAAATTTTTTCCAATTTAAATATTTTTTATAAATTTATTCAATTTAAACCTTGTTCTAAAAGTTGTCGTTTAAATTTTAAAATTTTTTTAAGTCTTTTTTTCTCAATATGTTGTTCTTGTAAATAATTTATTTTGGAAACAATTTCTCTTTCATTTGAAAATTTTTCTTCAATATTTCCCATCATTTCTTCTTGTTCTTGTTTTAATTCTCTCAATTTTTTACATGAAAATGTAAAACTAAATTTAAATTAATGATAAGAAAATTTTTTTTTTTCATATTTTTTTGATATATTTTTTACTCAATAATTTTTAAAAGATTTTCATTTGAATTTGTTTCTATTTTCTTATTTGGAAGACAAACTTTATAAATTGCAGACTATTTTTTAATTATTAATTTTTAATTATTAATTTTTAATTTTAATTTTTAATTTTTAATTTTATTTACAATTTTATCAACAATTTTAGAAGTTGCATAAATTCCATCCAATAATTCAAATAGAATGGATTGATTTGGAAAATTTATTTTTAACTCTTTTAACTTTTTTGAATAAACAAAAATTTAAATAAAAATAATAAAAAATTTTAAAAAAATTGTTTTTTACATTTTTACAAATAAATTGTAATTTTGATAAATAAATAATTTCTTCATAAATTATTCCATTATTACTCCAAATTTTAATTTTAAAGTTTTCCTGAATTAAATTCTCTTTTGGAATATTATCTAATTGTAACCAATCTGGATTCTAAATTAAATTTAAATTTTTTTAATTTAAATTTTCATTTAAATTTTTTCTCTATTAAATTAATTAAAAGTTACAAGAGTATCTGATAATTGTTCGCTAATATAAAATGATTTAACTTCATTATTTGAATTTGATGAATCAACTAAATATAAATGAAAGAAGTTAAATTAATTTTAATTTTTTTATTAAAAATTTTTAAATGAAAAAAAATACTTGTTTCTAAAGTAAAATAAATTAAAGGATGTTGAATTAAATCTAAATCAAAATTTCTTCCTGAAATTGTTTTTAAATAACGAATTCTTCTATATTTAAGCATTATTTTAAAAATGAAAAAAATGAAAAAAATGAAAAAATTTTTTTTTAATTAAATTTGAAAAAAAGCAAAAAAAAAAAAAGAACTTAAAAGTAAAAAAATTTTTTTTCTCATCAAAAAAAAAAAAAAATTTAATTCAATTCAATTCAATTCAATTCAAATTAATTATCTCCATGAAATAAATGGGAATCCAAATCATCCGTTATTTTTGAATAAGGTTGATCCACTTTTGTTTCTTCTTTTCTAAAAGTATTCATTCCAGCAGGAGTTGAATCAGCAGATTCAAGAGCAGCCAAACCAGCTTTTGAGATACCTTTTTGAGCAGCAATAGCACGTTGATTTCTCCATAAAATAAAAATAACGGCAATTGAACCAGCAATAGCAAAACTTAAGAAGACAATAACAGAAGTGCAAATTTTGCTTTGTTTTTTTGGATCGCTAGTAGAAATCATTCCACAAATTAAAATGAAAGAAAGAACGGTGAAGAAAAGAGCCAAATAATGAACCCAATAAGTGTATTTTTGAACTTTTGGTTGTCTTTGAAAAATCGGCAATAAGTGGAACAAGTGCAACAACAGGAGAATAGCAAGCATGATGAGTGCAGCAGGGCATCTTGTCTTTGTTTCATCCTCGCACGAGTTGTTGAGAAGATCATCCAGCATGCCAGTAAGACCTGCGAAGCCTTGCTGGACATATATGACATAATTTTGAGGTGGCTGACTGGAAATTGCTTCCAACGCCTTCATCATATCTTCCTTATTAGTTGAATTATTATCAACGCCAATACAATAAATATCAACATCGTCATTCTTCAGTGAGTTTGCTGCGGCTATGATATCACTTGCGCTATTGTGATTGTCATTTCCGTCTGTCAAAAGAATGGCAATTTTCTGTCCATCACGACCTTGTTGATCAAAAGTTTGCTTTGCTAATGATAAGGCTTCGACTAGGTTTGTTGTGGTACCAATCGTAGGCTGATTTGATAGCCCTATTTCAATGGCGCATTTGGTACCTGTAAGGCACATGGTAAGAACTGCTGTGCCAGCAAATTGTATAATTCCTGCTCTTGCTCCATTTGGTGATATTTTTAACTTATCAACTCCATCATTTACAAAATTTTCTACTTCTTGCCAATCACTTGGTAATACGCTTTGTGAATGATCTAATAGAAATATTACATCTGCTGTTATATCACATACACCTTTTATTTATTGATATTTTTTCAATTATTTTTTTTATTATTTTTTCAATTATTTTTTTCAATTATTTTTTATTTTTTATTTTTACTTTCTTTTTGTGAATCTGAAATGGAAATTTTTATTAAAAGAATTAGAAAAAGAAATGATAAAAAGAAATTCATTTTTCAATTTAAAAAAAAAAATGAAAAAAATTTAAAATGAAAAAAATTTTTATTATTTGATTTTTTAAAAGAAAAAAAAACAATTTCAAAAAGAAAAAAGAAAAAGAAAAAATTCCAAAAAAAAAAAGTGGAATAAATTGAAAAAGAAAATAAAAGGAATTTTTTAATCAGAATTTGAACTTAATGAAACATCTTTTTTATCTTTTTTTTTATCACTTTTTTTATCATCTTTTTTATCATCTGATTCTGCAAATTGATTTAATTTATCCAATAATTCTTTGTTTTTTTTTATTGTTTCATCAGATAATTCTTCAATATTTTCAACTGGTGGTGGAATATCTTCTATTTTTTTCATTTCTTTTTCTTCTTTGATTTTTTCTTTTCTTTTAATTGTTTTTCTTCTTGTTTTAGATGTTTGTTTTTGTGCTTCTTCAAGTGCTGCTGCTGTTAAATAACTCATTGAATCAAATCTCAAACTTTTATCCGATTTCAAAATTCAAAATTCAAAATTCAATTTTAATTTTAATTTTAATTTTAATTTTAATTTTATAAATGAATTTTAATTTCAATTTTAATTTTATAAATGAATTTTAATTTTAATTTTAATTTTAAATTAAATTTTAATTTTAATTTTAATTTTAATTTTAATTTTAATTTTAAATTCGAAATGAATTTGAATTTTAATTTTAATTTTAAATTCAAAATGAATTTTAATTTTAATTTTTAATTTTAATTTTAATTTTAATTTTAATTTTAAATTTTAATTTTATAAATGAATTTTATAAATGAATTTTAATTTTAATTTTAAATTTAATTTCATAAATGAATTTTAATTTTAATTTTAATTTTAATTTTAATTTTAATTTTAATTTTAATTTTAATTTTAATTTTAATTTTAATTTTAATTTTAATTTTAATTTTAATTTTAATTATTTTAATTTTAATTTTAATTTTAATTTTAATTTTAATTTTAATTTTAATTTTAAATTTTAATTTTTTTAAATAAATATTTTACCTAATTTGTTCTGAAACAAAAATCATTAAAATTAAAGAAATTAATGTTGCAACCCACCAAGCTCCTGAATCAGGAAATTCTTTTGTAACAGCAGATACAATAATAAAATAAATGAAAAACCAAGTTAAACCATAATCTGCCATCTAAAATGTTTTTATCCGATTTTTAATTTTAAATTTAATTTTTAAATTTTAATTTTAATTTTAATTATAAATTTTAATTTTAATTTTAATTATAATTTTAATTATAATTATAATTATAATTTTATATTTTAATTTTAATTTTATAAATAAATTTTAATTTTAAATTTTAATTTTAATTTTAATTTTAATTTTAAATTTTAATTTTAATTTTAATTTTGATTTAAATTTTAAATTTTAAAATTAAATTTATAAATGAATTTTAAATTTAATTTTAATTTTAAATTTTAATTTTAATTTTAATTTTAATTTTAATTTTAATTTTAATTTTAATTTTAATTTTTAATTTTAATTTTAATTATAAATTTATAAATGAATTTATTTTAATTTTAATTATAATTTTAATTTTAATTTTAAATTTATAAATGAATTTATTTTAATTTTAATTATAATTTTAAAATGAATTTTAATTTTTACTTTTCTTGCATTATGTAGAATTGCTGTTGAAATAATTGTATGTAATAAACCTGAAAAAATTAAACTAAAAGTTGTAATTAAACCTCTTGCAGTTCTAAATTGAAATTCTTTTGCATTCCATAATTGAGAATAAGTAAATAATTCATAATTAAAAGTATCAAATCCAACAAGAACAAATTGAAATTCAATAAAAAACATAATCTTTTTAATTTATAAAAAAAATTAAATAAAAAGAAGAAAAATTTTTTATTTAAAATTTTATTTTTATTTTTATTTTTATTAAAGAAAATTTACTTGAAGAATAATAATTGTAAAAAATGTACCAGTTGGTGAAATTTCAAGAATATCTGGTCTTTTCTTTTTATGTTCAATTCTTAAACAACAAAATGTTACAAGAAGAAAAAATGCTGCAACAACAAAAAACAAATACCACATTCTTTTTATTAATTCAAAAAAAAAATGAAAAAATGAAAAATGAAAAATGAAAAATGAAAAATGGGAATAGATTTAATTTAATATTTAATTTATAAATTAATTTAAAAATATAATTTAATATTTAATTTTATTATTAAAATAATAATTTAATGTTTTAGATTTAAATATTTTATTATTTAAATATTTAACATAAAAATATAAAAAATAAGAATAGATTTAATTTATTATTTAATTTATAAATTATTTAAAAATATAATTTAATATTTAATTTTATGTTTAAAATAATAATTTAATGTTTTAGATTTAAATATTTTATTATTTAAATATTTAACATATAAATATAAAAAATGAAAATAGATTTAATTTAATATTTAATTTATAAATTAATTTAAAAATATAATTTAATATTTAATTTTATTATTAAAATAATAATTTATTGTTTTTAGATTTAAATATTTTATTATTTAAATATTTAACATAAAAATATAAAAATAAGAATAGATTTAATTTAATATTTAATTTATAAATTAATTTAAAAATATAATTTAATATTTAATTTTATGTTTAAAATAATAATTTATTGTTTTAGATTTAAATATTTTATTATTTAAATATTTAACATATAAATATAAAAATAAAAATAAGAATAGATTTAATTTAATATTTAATTTATAAATTAATTTAAAAATATAATTTAATATTTAATTCAATTATTAAAATAATAATTTATTGTTTTAGATTTAAATATTTTATTATTTAAATATTTAACATAAAATATAAAAAATAAGAATAGATTTAATTTAATATTTAATTTATAAATTAATTTAAAAATATAATTTAATATTTAATTTTATGTTTAAAATAATAATTTAATGTTTTAGATTTAAATATTTTATTATTTAAATATTTAAACATATAAAATATAAAAATGAGAATAGATTTAATTTAATATTTAATTTATAAATTAATTTAAAAATATAATTTAATATTTAATTTTATTATTAAAATAATAATTTATTGTTTTAGATTTAAATATTTTATTATTTAAAAATATTTTCAATTTATTTCTTTATTAAATAATTTTTTAATAATAAATTATAATTGATTTGTTTCTTATTTTATATTTTATAAAATATTTTACAATTAATAATAATTAATTTCTATTTTCAATTTTTATATATTTTTGATTTTTGATTTTTTTTCAATTTAATCTTCTTTTTAATAATATTTTTAAATTAAAATTAAATTGTTTAAAATTGGATTTGTTTCTTATTTATTGATTTGAAGAATTTAAATTGATTGAAAGTAAATGAAAATTGAATTAAATTTTGAAAAAAAAATTAAAAAAAGTTTTTAAATGAAATAAGTCTCAAGTTCATCAACAACCCATTTATTATAAGAACCAGCTAAATAACTTTTAGATTCATTTGTTGCTTCTTGAATTCCATTAGGTAGATTATAACTAGTACCAAAATTTGAATGACCAGGTTGTAAATTAGAAGATAATTTGAAATCATAATCTATTTTAATAAAAATAATTAATTTTAATAATAATTAATAATAATTTAATTTAAAATTAATTTTATTTTAAATTTAAATAATAATATTATTTATTATATTAATATTTTGGATTATTTATTAATTTAATTTTAATTATAATAAAATATTTGAAAAAAAGTGGAATAAATAATTTAATAAAGATAAATAATTAATTTTAATAATAATTAATAATAATTTAATTTAAAATTAATTTTATTTTAAATTGAAATAATAATATTATTTATTATATTAATATTTTGGATTATTTATTAATTTAATTTTAATTATAATAATAAATATTTATTAAATATAAATTATTTACTATCTATTTTAATAAATATAAATAATTAATTTTAATAATAATTAATAATAATTTAATTTAAAATTAATTTTATTTTAAATTGAAATAATAATATTATTTATTATATTAATATTTTGTATTATTTATTAATTTAATTTTAATTATAATAATAAATATTTATTAAATATAAATTATTTACAAGCTATTTTAATAAAGATAAATAATTAATTTTAATAATAATTAGTAATAATTTAATTTAAAATTAATTTTATTTTTAAATTGAAATAATAATATTATTTATTATATTAATATTTTGGATTATTTATTAATTTAATTTTAATTATAATAAAATATTTGAAAAAGTGGAATAAATAATTTAATAAAGATAAATAATTAATTTTAATAATAATTAATAATAATTTAATTTAAAATTAATTTTATTTTTAAATTGAAATAATAATATTATTTATTATATTAATATTTTGGATTATTTATTAATTTAATTTTAATTATAATAATAAATATTTATTAAATATAAATTATTTACTATCTATTTTAATAAAGATAAATAATTAATTTTAATAATAATTAATAATAATTTAATTTAAAATTAATTTTATTTTTAAATTGAAATAATAATATTATTTATTATATTAATATTTTGGATTATTTATTAATTTAATTTTAATTATAATAATAAATATTTATTAAATATAAATTATTTACAATCTATTTTAATAAAGATAAATAATTAATTTTAATAATAATTTAATAATAATTTAATTTAAAATTAATTTTATTTTAAATTGAAATAATAATATTATTTATTATATTAATATTTTGGATTATTTATTAATTTAATTTTAATTATAATAAAATATTTGAAAAAGTGGAATAAATAATTTAATAAAGATAAATAATTAATTTTAATAATAATTAATAATAATTTAATTTAAAATTAATTTTATTTTAAATTGAAATAATATTATTATTTATTATATTAATATTTTGGATTATTTATTAATTTAATTTTAATTATAATAATAAATATTTATTAAATATAAATTATTTACTCTCTATTTTAATAAAGATAAATAATTAATTTTAATAATAATTAATAATAATTTAATTTAAAATTAATTTTATTTTAAATTGAAATAATAATATTATTTATTATATTAATATTTTGGATTATTTATTAATTTAAATTATAATAATAAATATTTATTAAATATAAATTATTTACCAACTATTTTAATAAAGATAAATAATTAATTTTAATAATAATTAATAATAATTTAATTTAAAATTAATTTTATTTTAAATTGAAATAATAATATTATTTATTATATTAATATTTTGGATTATTTATTAATTTAATTTTAATTATAATAATAAATATTTATTAAATATAAATTATTTACAAACTATTTTAATAAAGATAAATAATTAATTTTAATAATAATTAATAATAATTTAATTTAAAATTAATTTTATTTTAAATTAAAATAATAATATTATTTATTATATTAATATTTTTGGATTATTTATTAATTTAATTTTAATTATAATAATAAATATTTATTAAATATAAATTATTTACTAACTATTTTAATAAAGATAAATAATTAATTTTAATAATAATTAATAATAATTTAATTTAAAATTAATTTTATTTTAAATTGAAATAATAATATTATTTATTATATTAATATTTTGGATTATTTATTAATTTAATTTTAATTATAATAATAAATATTTATTAAATATAATTTATTTACTCCTATTTTAATAAAAATAAATAATTAATTTTAATAATAATTAATAATAATTTAAATTTAAAATTAATTTTAAATTGAAATAATAATATTATTTATTATATTGATATTTTGGATTATTTATTAATTTAATTTTAATTATAATAATAAATATTTATTAAATATAAATTATTTACTCTCTATTTTAATAAATATAAATAATTAATTTTAATAATAATTAATAATAATTTAATTTAAAATTAATTTTATTTTAAATTGAAATAATAATATTATTTATTATATTGATATTTTAGATTATTTATTAATTTAATTTTAATTATAATAATAAATATTTATTAAATATAAATTATTTACTCTCTATTTTAATAAATATAAATAATTAATTTTAATAATAATTAATAATAATTTAATTTAAAATTAATTTTATTTTAAATTAAAATAATAATATTATTTATTATATTAATATTTTGGATTATTTATTAATTTAATTTTAATTATAATAATAAATATTTATTAAATATAAATTATTTACTCTCTATTTTAATAAATATAAATAATTAATTTTAATAATAATTAATAATAATTTAATTTAAAATTAATTTTATTTTAAATTAAAATAATAATATTATTTATTATATTAATATTTTGGATTATTTATTAATTTAATTTTAATTATAATAATAAATATTTATTAAATATAAATTATTTACTATCTATTTTAATAAATATAAATAATTAATTTTAATAATAATTAATAATAATTTAATTTAAAATTTAATTTTATTTTAAATTGAAATAATAATATTATTTATTATATTAATATTTTGGATTATTTATTAATTTAATTTTAATTATAATAATAAATATTTATTAAATAAAAATATGATTTATATTTACATCCAAAAACTGGACCATAATTTAAATCAGAAAAAATTGCATTTCCTTCTTCTCCTTGTTTAATTGTAAACTTTTCTGGTTTTCTATCTCCTTTATCATTTCTTAATGAAAAAATAAATGCATTTGAATCATTAATGTTTCCTGTATTTCCATTAAATCCAACTTGAGTAAATCCTCCAAAAATAAAATTATCTTTTGTTTTGATAATAACTAATGTTTTTCCTTTTCCATCAACTTTTTTATGCCAATTTTGAGAATTAAATCCATCTTTTTTTACTGAAAATCCTTTTTTCATTTTATAAAAAAAATCATTATCATTTATCCATTCTTGTAATTTCTTAGCATATTCAATATCTGTAATAATTTCTGATTTGAAAAAAACACCTAATTTCTTTTTCAATTCAAGTTTCTTTTGATATTTTGTGAATAATTTATCAAACATTGGTTTCATTTTCTCATTTTCATTTTCATTTTTCAATTTCTCTTCCAATTCCATTTTCATTTTCTCGTTTGAAATTTTCAAAAATTCAACTTCTTTTTTCAATTTATCTTCAACTTCTTGTTTAAATTTCTCTTCAATTTGAATTTTCGTTTCTTGATTTTCTTTTTCCTTATCTTGAATAACTTTGTTTTGAAGATCAATTAAAAAATAATTTGGAAGAAAAATTTCAAATTGTTTTAATTTATCAAAATCTTGTTTTGAAATTGAATCTTTATCAAATAATGAAAAAAAAGAATGAAATAATCTTTTCTTTGCATTCATTTTGTGTTTATATTTCCTTAATTTTAATGATTTAATTCTTTTTTCAATCCAATTATTTAAAAATTGAAAAAAATCAAATTGAAAAATTTCTTTCTTTTCTTGTTTAAATTGAATAAATTTGATAATTTCTTCTTTAGTTAAATTGAATAAATTCTCATTATTCTGAATTTGGGAAAAATTTTGATTTATTAATTCAAAACATTTTATTTCAATTTCATTTGATTTTAAATTTCGATTTTGGAATAAAAATTGGAAAAATTTGAATAATTAATTGAATTTGAAATTTTTTTTTGAATAATTTCTTTCAATAAATTTAATTTAAAATAAATTGAAATTTCTAATAATTGGATAAGATTTTCTTGATTCTCAAAAGAAATATTTCCATAATAAATATAACTCAAAATTGATTCCATTTCTTTTTTATTAAATTGATTTAAAGAAATAGAAAGAGATTCTTGCCTTAATGATTCATTAAAAAAAGGAGATCTTGAAGATAAAATTGATTTATGAACTTTAATTTCAAAATGATTTGATTTATTCTCAACAAAAATTGAAAAATCTTTAAATGAATTTCCATTTAAAAGGTTTGAATAATCTTTAATTAAATTTTTTGTTACTTTTTTTTCTAAATTTTTCATTTCATTTTCATTTTGATTTTGATTTGCATTTTCAATTTGGTTGTTATTATTATTATCCATTTTGTTTTTTGTGTTTTTTGTTTTTGTTTTTGTTTTTGTTTTCAAAAAGGAAAAATGAAAAAAATTTAAAAAAAATAAATAAAAAATTTTGAAAATAAATAAAAATATAAAAATGAGAATAAATTTAAATTAATAATTAATTTAATTTTCTTTTTAATTTATTATTTTAAATTAATTTATTAATAAATTATTATTATTTTTTATTAATTTTTTATTATTAAAAAAAGGAAAATTATTTTAATTTAATTTTTAATTTAATTTTTTTTTGGAATTTAAAAATTATTAATAAATTTAAATTTTAAAACAAATTTTCAAATTAATATTAATTCAATTTAATTCAAAAAGATAAAATTTTAATTTCAAAAATCAATTTTCAAAATATTTTTAAATAATAAAATATTTAAATCTAAAACAATAAATTATTATTTTAAACATAAAATTAAATATTAAATTATATTTTTAAATTAATTTATAAATTAAATATTAAATTAAATCTATTCTTATTTTTTATATTTATATGTTAAATATTTAAATAATAAAATATTTAAATCTAAAACATTAAATTATTATTTTAATAATAAAATTAAATATTAAATTATATTTTTTTAAATTGAATTTATAAAAATTTTTAAATATGTTGAATATTTAAAACTTATTTTAAATTTTTATTATTTTTTTTAAATATTAAATTATTTTCAAATTAATTTTAAATTTTTAAATTAAATTTTCATTTTTCATTTTTCATTTTTCATTTCTTTTTTCAAATTTTTAATAAAATGGAAACTTATTCAAATTTAGAAAAACTTTCAAATGATTTAAAAAATTTATTTCAAAATCAAAATGAAAATGAAAAAGAAGAAGAAAGTTATTTTGATTTTGAAATAATTTGTGAACAAAACAAAACTTCATTTAAAACTCATAAATCAATTCTTTCTTCAAGAAGTCAATATTTTAAATCTCTTTTCAATTCAAAAATGAAAGAATATCAAGAAAATAAAATGATTCTAAAAGATGTTTCAAGTTCAATTCTATCTTCAATTTTAAATTATTTTTATTCAGGAAAAATTGAAATTAATTTAGAAAATGCTGTTGAAATTTTATTTTTTTCATCAAAATATTTAATTGATGAATTAATTGAAATTTCTTTAAAGTTTATCAAAAAGAATTTCCAATTTGAAACTGTTGTTGATGTTCTTAAATTATCTGAACCAATGAACTTAAATCAATTATTGAATTCTTCTTATAAATTTATTTCAAAAAATTTTGAAGAATTTATCAAAACTCCTTTTTTTCTTGAACTTGAAGAAAATCATTTAAATTCAATTTTATCAAATGATTATATTCCAATAAATGAATTTAAAATTTTCCAATCAATAATCAAATGGGGAAAACATAAATCAAATATTAATCAAGAAAAAGAAAATCAAAAACTTGAAAAAGAAGAAAAAGAAAAATTACAAAATCAAATTTCAAATATTATTGATAAAATCAGATTTATTGATTTCACAAACCAAGAACTTGAAGATATTTTGAAAGAAGATATAATTCCAAATCAAATTTCACAAAAATTAATTCAATTTCAAAAAATTCAAAATGATAAAGAAAAATTAAATGAATTAAATGAATTCATTCAAAAAGAAAATCAAAATTCATTCATTTTTAAATCAAGATTTCTATCAGATTCAGAAATTATTCAAGATAAAGAATATGTTAAGAAATTACAAGAATGGATAAATGATAATGATTTTTTTTATAAAATGAAAAAAGGATATTCAGCAAAAAAAGATGGATTTGATTGCAAAAATTGGCATAAAAAAGTTGATAATAAAGGAAAAACATTAATTATTATCAAAACAAAAGATAATTTTATTTTTGGAGGATTTACTCAAGTTGGATGGACAAATGATAAATCAAATTGGAGTGAAAAAAATAGAAGATATAATCATGGATATATTTCAGATTCAAATGCATTTATTTTTTCATTAAGAAATGATAAAGGAGATAGAAATCCAGAAAAATTTACAATTAAAAAAGGAGAAGAAAAATATGCAATTTTTTATGATTTAAATTATGGTCCAAGTTTTGGATGTAAATATAAATATTTTATTATTATAATTAAAATTAATTTAATAAATAATCCAAAATATTAATATAATAAATAATATTATTATTTAAATTTAAAATAAAATTAATTTTAAATTTAATTATTATTAATTATTATTAAAGTTAATTATTTATCTTTATTAAAATAGTTAGTAAATAATTTATATTTAATAAATATTTATTATTATAATTAAAATTAAATTAATAAATAACTTCAAAATATTAATATAATAAATAATATTATTATTTCAATTTAAAATAAAATAAATTTTAAATTAAATTATTATTAATTATTTTTCATAAATTATTTGTTGATAAAATAGATGGTAATTTAATTTATATTTTTTAAATATTTATTATTATAATTTAAAATTAAATTAATAAATAATCTAAAATATTAAATAATAAATTTAATGAGAAAATTATTATTATTTGAAAAATGAAATTAAAAAATAATATAAAAATTAAAATAATAAAATTAATTATTATTTAAAATTAAATTATTAATTATTATTAAAAATTAATTATTTATCTTTATTAAAATAAATAAATAATTTATATTTAATAAATATTTATTATAATTAAAATTAAATAATAAATAATCCAAAATATTAATATAATAAATAATATTATTATTTCAATTTAAAATAAAAATTAATTTTAAAATTAAATTATTAATTATTATTAAAATTAAATTAATTTTTATTAAAATAGTTTAAAAATAATTTTATATTTATTATTATAATTAAAAAATTAAATTAATAAATAATCCAAAATATTAATATAATAAATAATATTATTATTTCAATTTAAAATAAAATTAATTTTAAATTAAATATTTTTAAATTATTAATATTAATTATTTATCTTTATTAAAATAGTTCGTAAATAATTTATATTTTTAAATATTTATTATAATTAAAATTAAATTAATAAATAATTTAAATCTAAAACAATAAATTATTTCAATTTTAAAATAAAATTAATTTTAAATTAAATTATTAAATTAATTTATAAATTAAATATTAAATTAAATTATTTTTATTAAAATAGTTTTAAATAATTTATATATTTAATAAATAATTATTTAAAATTAAAATTTATTAATAAAAATCCAAAAAATTAATAAATAAATTTAGTTATTTCAATTTAAAAATAAAATTAAAAAAAAAAATTATTATTAATTATTATTAAAATTAATTATTTATCTTTATTAAAATAGTTTTGTAAATAATTTATATTTTAATAAATATTCAATTATTATAATTAAAATTAAATTAATAAATAATCCAAAATAATAAATAATATTATTATTTTTAAAATAAAATTAATTTTTAAATTAAATTATTATTAATTATTATTAAATTAAATTTATCTTTATTAAAATAGAAAATAAAATTATTTTAATAAATATTTATTATTATAATTAAAATTAAATTAATAAACTAAAATATTAATATAATAAATAATATTATTTTTCAATTTAAAATAAAATTAATTTTTAAATTAAATTATTAAAATATTATTAAAATTGAATTAATTATTTTTATTAAATTAATTTATATATTTAATAAAAAATTTATTATAAAATTTAAAATAAATTAATAAATAATCCAAAATGAAAATATTGTAAATGTAATATTAATTTATTTAAAATAAAAATGAATTTTAAATAAATTATTGAATTAAAATTCTTATAAATTTATTTCAAAAATTTTGAAGAATTTATCAAAACTCCTTATTTTTATTGAACTTAAAAGAAAATCATTTAAATTCAATTTTATCAAATGATTATATTCCAATAAATGAATTTAAAATTTTCCAATCAATAATAAAATGGGGAAAAAATTAAATCAAATATTAATTAGCTAGTAAATAATTTATATTAAAAAATAAATTATTAAAATTAAATTAAAATAATAAATTTCAAAAATATTATTAATAAAATAATATTATTATTTAAATTTTAAACATATTAATATCTTTGAAGATATAATTTATAAATAAATATTTATTATTAAAATTAATTCAATTTCAAAAATTCAAAAATAAATAAAAGAAAATTAATTTTAAATTAAATTATTCAAAATTAAAAAATTCATTCATTTTTAAAAAAGAATGTAAATAAGATTTAATAAATTATTCATTATAAAAAATATGTTAAAATAAATAACAAAAATATTAATACAATAAATAATTTAAAATAAAATTAATTTTAAATTTAAAAGAGATGGATTTTAAAATTAATTATTTATCTTTATTAAAATATTTAAAGGAAAAACATTGTTATTATAAAAAACAAAAGATAATTTTGGTTTTTGGATAATTTACCTCAAATTAAATATGGACAAATGAAAAATTTAAATGAGAGAATAAATAGAAATGATGAACTTGGAGACTTATTTCATTTAAAAACTTTTTATTTTTCAAAATTTAATTCAATTTTGATAAATCAATTTAAATTCTTCAAATCAAATAAAAAGAAAAGAAAAGAAATGCAATTTAATTTAATTTAAAAAATTATGGTAAAAGAAGATTAAGATGAAAAATGAAAATAATTTATTATTAAAATTTAAAATAAAATTAAATTTTAAATGAAAAATGTTTTATAAAATATAAAATAAGAAACAAATTATAATTTTTATTAAAAATTATTTAATAAAGAAATAAATTGAAAATATTTTTAAATAATAAAATATTTAAATCTAAAACAATAAAATTCATTATTTTAATAATAAAAATTAAATATAAATTAAATATTTTTTAAATTAATTTATAAATTAAAATTAAATTAAATGGTTCTTTTTTTTAAATATTTATATGTTAAATATTAAATTAAATAATAAAATATTTAAATTTAAAAACAATAAATTATTTTAATTTTTTAAAATTAAATTCATTTTTTAAATTTAATTAAATATTAAATTAAATCTATTTATTTTTTATTTCAAATTTAATAAATAAAAATATTTAAATCTAAAAACAATAAATTATTATTTTAATAATTGAGTTAAAATTAAAATTATATTAAAAAGAAATTTATAAATTTAAATAAAATTAAAATTCTTATTTTTATAATGTTAAAATAATTAAATAATAAAAATTTAAATTAAAACAATAAAATTATTTTTTATAAAATATAAAATATTAAATTATATTTTTAAATAAATTTATAAATTAAATATTAAATTTAAATATATTTTCATTTTTATAAGAAAAATGTTAAATATTAAATTAAATAATAAAATATTTAAATCTAAAACAATAAATTATTATTTTAATAATTGAATTAAATATTAAATTATATTTATAAATTGATTTATAAATTAAATATTAAATTAAATCTATTTTTCATTTTTATATTTATATGTTTAATTTTTAAATAATAAAATATTTAAATCTAAAACAATAAATTATTATTTTAAACATAAAATTAAATATTAAATTATATTTTTAAATTGATTTATAAATTAAATATTAAATTAAATCTATTTTCATTTTTTATATTTATATGTTAAATATTTAAATAATAAAATATTTAAATCTAAAACAATAAATTATTATTTTAATATTAAAATTAAAATAAAAATCTTAAATTATCCTTTTCCTTTTTCTCCTTTTTAAATTTCTTTATTGATTTTAATTTTAATTTTAATTTTAATTTTAATTTTAATTTTTAAATTTGTTAATTAATAAATCAAATAAATTTGGATTTGTTTGATTTAATTGAAAATAATCAATTCCAATTTGAATTTCATTAATGATTTCTTGTGTAATTTGAATTCCATCTTTAATTTGATTTGAATAAATCCAATATTCAAATATTTGAAATGATTTATTACTTAATTCACTATAATCTGTAACTTTATTAGATTTATCTTCAGTTACAGATAAAAACATTCCTCGATATAATTCACTTCTCATTATTAATATTAATTTTGGAAATTCATATTGTTTTTCTTTTCTTTCAATTATAAAATCTTTTTCATTTTCATTTTCATTTAAATAAATTCTTTTCATTGTTTCTTCAATTTTTTCATTTGAATTTATAATTTCTTTAATTTCTGAATATAATTTTGGATTTATTTTGGAATTGTTTGAATAAATCATTTCAAATATTTGATTTGATTCTTTAATTGATTTTTTTGAAATAATTTCTTGAAGTTTTTCAATTTCATTTTCATTTTGATTTAATCTATATTTCAATATTAATTTATGAGCTTCAATTATTTCTCCATTTTCTGTTTTAAATGAAATATCACAAAATTCTTTTCTTCTAAATAATTTGATTAAATCATCTTCAAGATTGGAAAGGAAAGGAGAATAATAAAGGAATGAGTTATCAAATCCACAAAGAACATGATAATTAGAAATATTTTCATTAAATCTTAATTCAGGAAGTTCAATTTGAATTGGAATTAATTGATATTTCGCTGTTTTTTCAGTTCCTAATTGGCCATATTCATTATTTCCAAATACAATCATTTTTGAATTAGAAGTTAAAATCAAACTCTGTTCAAAACCACAAGAAAAATCAACAATGTAATCATCATTTTCAAATAAAGATGATTTAATTTCAGTAAATTCATAAGTATCTTCATTTTTGCCAAGTCCATTATTTCGATGATAACCACATGAATAAAGTTTTCTTTTTTCATATTCATCTTCAACCAACATTATTGAATGAGAATTTCCACATTGAATATCAATTATTTTGCCTTTTGGAATATTTTGGATTTTCATTAATTTTTGGGTTTTGATTTCTCTTCTATTTGATTCTCCTAATCCAAGTTGACCGTGAATATTCCATCCGCATACAAATAATTCTTGATTTGAATTGAAAAGAAAAACATGATAAGAAATAATTCCTGTAAATATTTTAGAAACATTTTTCATCATTAAAATTGGTTTTTCTGTTTCTTTAAGTGTTCTAAAATCAAAACCAAGTTGACTATTATAATTTGAACCAATTCCATAAACATTTTGATTTGAAGTTAATAAATAAATTGATTGAGCAGCACAAGCAATATCTTCAATTATTCTATCATTTTTATCTTCAATTAATGATGAAATATTGATAAATTCTTTTGTTTTCTCTAAATTAATATTATCTCCTTTGGCAAATGCATTTCCTTCTATTGTTAAAATAGCTTCATTATTAAAACCAACAGTTACTTTTTGAATATTTTCAATTTGGATTTTTTGAGGATTTGGATTTGAATAGTTGAAATATTCTATTGCTTTTCCATTTTCAAAAAGCAAAATTGTTGCATAATCTGTTGCTGAAATTTGTTTAATTTGTTTTTCATTTTCATTTTCATTTTCATTTTCAAATTTAAATTGAATTGGTTTTGTAATTTTATATGGTCCATTTTTGGAAAAGTTTGAATTTCTATTTTTACCAAAAAATATAATTTCATTCATTTTTAAAAAAGAAAAAAAATGAAAAAAATGATTTTGGATTTTTAATTTTTATTCCCTAAAAACTTTTTTTGAATAATTGAAGAACCAAATTCATCATATTCTTTTTTCAAAACAAAATATTTTTCAAAACTAGAAAGAGAAGCTAAAATAGATCCACCAATCCAAGAAGTATATTTTCTTTCAGGAGGAGAAATAACTTTAACTTTCATATCAAGAGGAGCTAAATATAAAATTTCTTTTTGAATTCTATTATTAATTCCTTGAAATAATGAAGAACCACCTGCTAAAACAATATTTCTGTAAAAATATTTTCTGATTTCACTATCAGTTTTTAAAATTGAATCAAAAATCATTTGATGAATTCCTTTTTGTTGAATTCCAATTAAAGAGGGATTAAATAAAACTTCAGGACATCTAAATCTTTCATTTCCAATTGTGATACTACTTCCATCAGGTAATTCATATTGTTTTTCAATATCAGAAAATTGATTTGAAATATCCATTTCTTGATCAAAATCCTCGGCAATATAACAAAGTTTTTCTTTAATATCGCGAACAATTTCTTTTTCCCAAGATGTTGTGAATTCATATCCTCTTTCAGATAAAATTTTTGTTAAATATTCAGTTAAATCTTTTCCACCCAAATTAATTTTCATAATAGAATCAGATAAAACAAACCAATCCAAAATCGGAACAATAATACAAACACCATCTCCAATATCAACAACAATTCCATTTTTTCTTCCTGAACAATAAAGTGATAAAACTGATTGATTCTGAAGAGAAAAAGCAGGAATATTAAATTTTTCAAACATGATTTGGATCATTTTCTCTCGGCTTTCTTTTGGATTGAATGGAGATTCAGTTAATAAAACAGGATGTTCTTCAGGATTTACTCTTAATTCATTATAAAAAATATGATGCCAAATTTTTTCCATTTCTTCAAAATTTTTTATGATTCCATTTTCTATTGGATAAGTGAAAATTGGTGTTACTCTTCTTGACAATGCTTCATCACCAACCCAATATTCTTTTTGACCCATTCCTATCATAATTCCTCGATGTCTTGGTCTTCCAGTTACTGTTGGGAAAACTGCTCTTGGTGCATCATCTCCTGCAAATCCTGTTTTCATCATTTGAGATCCTTGATCAATAACAACTTTTTCAAATCCATTTAAATTCATTTTAAATTATAAATTTTATTTAAATTTTATTTAAATTGAGAAAAAAAATGAAAAAAAATGAATTTTCATTATTAATTTTCATTTTTATTTTAATTTTCATTATTAAATTGCTTAATTAATAAATCAAATAAATTTGGATTTGATTCATTTAATTGAAAATAATCAATTCCTTGTTCAATTTCATTAATTAATTCTTTTGTAATTTTAATTCCTTCTTTAATTTGATTTGAATAAATCCAATATTCAAATATTTCAAAAGCTTCATCACTTAATTCACTATAATCATTAACTTGATTAGATTTATCTTCAGTTACAGATAAAAACATTCCTCGATATAATTCACTTCTCATTATTAATATTAATTTAGGGAATTTAATTAATTTTTCGTTTCTTTTAATAATAAAATCTTTCGTTTCTTCTGAATAATAAATTCTTTTCATTGTTTCAGTTATATTTTCATACATATCAAATTCTCTCTGAATTTCTGTTTTTAATGATGAAAAAAAATTGGTTTTTGATGAATAAATAATTTCAAAAATTTCATTTGCTTCTTTCATTGTTTTTTTAGAAATGATTTTCTGAAGTTTTTCCATTTGATTTTGTTCAGTTCCTATTCGGAAATTGAGAATTAATTTATGCGCTTGAATCACTTCTCCATTTATTGTTTTAAATGAAATATCACAAAATTCTTTTCTTCTAAATAATTTGATTAAATCATCTTCAAGATTTGAAAAGAAAGAATAATAAAGAAATGAATTAGAAAATCCACAATAAACATGATAATTGGAAATATCATCATTGAAAGATAGTTTAGGAAGTTCAATTTGAATTGGAGTTGATTGAATCAATGAATTTTCAATTCCTAATTCGCCAGAAAAATTGTTTCCAAAACCAATAAGTTTTTCATTTAGAGTTAAAATCAAAGTGTGTTTATCGCCAACAGAAAAATCAAGAATATTATCATTTTCAAATAAAGATGATTTAATTTCAGTAAATTTTTTGGTATTTTGTCGGTCTTTTTTTCCAATTCCATTGTAATTATAATCTCCACATGAATAAAGTTTTCTTTTTCCATCTTCATCTTCAATCAACATTATTGAATGCATATAACCGCATTGAATATCAATTATTTTACCTTTTGGAATATTTCCGATTTGGGTTAATTTTTGGATTTGAGATTTTGTTTTCAATTCTCCTAAACCAAGTTGATCACATGAATTGTTTCCACAAGCAAATAATTCTTGATTTGAATTCAAAACAAAAACAGAAAGAGAACAATTTCCTGAAAAGATTTTCGAAACACTTCTCATCATCAAAACTGGAGTATCTGCTTTATTTGGGGAATCAAAACCAAGTTGACCAAAATGATTTGAACCAATTCCATAAACATTTCTTTTTGAAGTTAATAAATAAATTGAACCGTATCCACAAACAATATCTTCAATTATTCTATCATTTGTATTTTCAATTAACTCACAAATATTAATAAATTCATTTGGATTATTTGAGTTAATATCTTTTCCTTTGGCAAATATATTTCCTTCAAAAGTTAAAACAGCTTCAATTCTTTGACTACAAATACAAACTTTTTTGATGTTTGGAATTTTGATTTTTTGAGGATTTTGATTTGAATTTTCTTTTAAATTTTGTTTTGAGTTTTCTTTTAAATATTGAATTGCTTTTCCATTTTTAAAAAGGAAAATTGTTGAAAAAAAGCTTGATGAAATTTGTTTAATTTGATTTTGATTTTCAAATTTAATTTGAATTGGTTTTTTAATTGAAATTGGATAAATTTGAAGGAGAGAAGAAGGAAAAGTATTTGAACCAAAAAACCAAATATCATTATTCGATTTAAATTGATTTTTTTTAATTGAAATTAAATTTAAATTTGAATTTGAATTTGATTTTGATTTTAAATTTGATTTTGAATTTGATTTTAAATTTGATTTTGAATTTAATTTTGAATTTGAATTTGAATTTGAATTTGAATTTGATTTTGAATTTGATTTTGAATTTGAATTTGAATTTGAATTTGAATTTGATTTTGAATTTGAATTTGATTTTGAATTTTGAATTTGATTTTGATTTTGAATTTGATTTTGAATTTGATTTTGAATTTGAATTTGAATTTGATTTTGAATTTGAATTTAAATTTGATTTTGAATTTGAATTTAAATTTGAATTTGAATTTGAATTTGAATTTAATTTTGAATTTGATTTTGATTTTGATTTTGATTTTGAATTTGAATTTGAATTTAAATTTGATTTTGATTTTGAATTTGAATTTGATTTTGAATTTGAATTTGAATTTGAATTTGATTTTGAATTTGAATTTGATTTTGAATTTGAATTTGAATTTGATTTTGAATTTAATTTTGAATTTGAATTTGAATTTGATTTTGATTTTGATTTTGAATTTGAATTTAAATTTTGAATTCATTTTTTTAAACAAAATGAAAAAATGAAAAAATGAAAAAATGAATTTTTAATTTTTTAATTTTGTTTTGAAAAGAAAATTTTTAAATTTGGAATTTAGAATTTTTCAATCAATTTTTGATTTTGATTGTTCAACTCTTCGAAGACACCAAAACATTTTAGTTGGAAAAATTTCTTGATTACGAATTAAAATAGAAGATTCTGACCAACGAAAATCAGACCATTTTAATCCATCTTCAACAATATTAATTTGATCATTTTTCATTGGAACAATTTTTTCACTTAATAATCTTGAAATATCATAAATTTCTGGTTCAAGAACAATTGCAAATCGAAATAATCCTTCTTGATTTAAAGAAATTTCATATCTTTCTAATGGTGATTCTAAATATAATACTTCTCTTTGAAATCTATAACTTGTCCAACTATCTGGTTGAAATCCTGAATCTCTAATTGCTTCTAATGAATAAGATCGACTAAATTTTGTTTGAATATTTTATTAATATTTATTTTATTAATATTTATTTTATAAATATTTATTTTATTAATATTTATTTTATTAATATTTATTTTATTAATATTTATTAATATTTATTTTGGAAATATTTATTTTATTAATATTTATTAATATTTATTTTATTAATATTTATTTTATTATTATTTATTTTGGAAATATTTATTTTATTAATATTTATTTTATTAATATTTATTTTATTATTATTTATTTTATTAATATTTATTTTGGAAATATTTATTTTGGAAATATTCATTTTGGAAATATTTATTTTTGGAAATATTTATTTTGGAAATATTTATTTTTTTATTAATATTTATTTTATTAATATTTATTTTTATTATTATTTATTAATATTTATTTTGGAAATATTTATTTTATTAATATTTATTTTTATAAATATTTATTTTATTAATATTTATTTTATTAATATTTATTAATATTTATTTTGGAAATATTTATTTTTTATTAATATTTATTTTATTAATATTTATTTTATTAATATTTATTAATATTTATTTTATATTTATTAATATTTATTATTATTTATTTTGGAAATATTTATTTTGGAAATATTTATTTTGGAAATATTTATTTTGGAAATATTTATTTTGGAAATATTTATTTTATTAATATTTATTTTATTAATATTTATTTTTATTATTATTTATTTTTATTTATTAATATTTATTTTTATTTATTAATATTTTATTTATTTATTTTTTATATTTATTAATATTTATTAATATTTATTTTGGAAATATTTATTTTATTTATATTTATTTTATTAATATTTATTTTGGAAATATTTATTTTATTTATATTTATTTTAATATTTATTTTGGAAATATTTATTTTATTAATATTTATTTTGGAAATATTTATTTTATTAATAATTATTTTATTAATATTTATTTTGGAAATATTTATTTTGGAAATATTTATTTTGTAAATATTTATTTTGGAAATATTTATTTTATATTTATTTTGGAAATATTTATTTTGTTAATATTTATTAATATTTATTTTATTATTATTTATTTTATTAATATTTATTTTATTAATATTTATTTTATTAATATTTATTTTATTAATATTTATTTTATTAATATTTATTTTATTAATATTTATTTTATTATTATTTATTTTATTATTATTTTATTAATATATTTTAATATTTTTACCAAGGATCATTTGATAAACTAAATATAATGCTTTCTTGTGAAAAAATATCATCAAATTCTTCATCATTTTCAAGTTCAGTTTCATTAAATAATTGAGTAATTGGTTTTTTTTTAATTCTAAAATCTTTTTGATCAATTCTTGCTTTTTTAACATTTTCTATTTGAAGAACATCTTCATAAAATTGTATTTGAATTTCTTCAATTGAAAATAAAGTTTTTGGAACTTCAAGAGTAGTTTCACATTTTTCAACAACAACAGCAATTCCATTTTGAGCACGAAGTGTTTCTCTTGAACATATTCCATTTCTTCTTTTTGATAAGAAAGGAGAATTTTGATTTTTATTTTTAAAATTTAAAGTAACTAATAAATTTTGTTTTGAATCTAAAATATTTTTTGGAACGAAACTATTTGAATGCAGAATCACTAATTTTAATTTTAATTTTGATTTTGATTTTAATTTTGATTTTAATTTTAATTTTAATTTTAATTTTAATTTTAATTTTAATTTTAATTTTAATTATAATTTTAATATTAATTTTAAGAATTTTAATTTTAATTTTAATTTTAATTTTAATTTTAATTTTAATTTTAATTTTATTTTTAATTTTAATATTAATTTTAATTTTAATTTTAATTTTAATTTTAATTTTAATTTTATATTTAATTTTAATTTCTAATTTTAATTTTAATTTTATAAATGAATTTTAATTTTAATTTTAATTTTAATTTTAATTTTAATTTTAATTTTAATTTTAATTTTAATTTTAATTTTAATTTTAATTTTAAATAATTTTAATTTTAATATTAATTTTAATTTTAATTTTAATTTTAATTTTAATTTTAATTTTGATTTTATAAATGAATTTTAATTTTAATTTTAATTTTTAATTTTAATTTTAATTTTAATTTTAATTTTAATTTTAATTTTAATTTTAATTTTAATTTTAATTTTAATTTTAATTTTAAATTTTAATTTTAATTTTAATTTTAATTTTAATTTTTAATTTTTAATTTTAATTTTAATTTTAATTTTGATTTTAATTTTAATTTTAATTTTAATTTTAATTTTAATTTTTAAATTTTAATTTTATAAAATGAATTTTAATTTTAATTTTATTTTATTTTGATTTTAATTTTAATTATAATTTTAATTTTAATTTTAATTTTAATTTTAATTTTATAAATGAATTTTAATTTTAATTTTAATTTTAATTTTATAAATTTTTAATTTTAATTTTAATTTTAAATTTTAATTTTAATTTTAATTTTAATTTTTAATTTTAATTTTAATTTTAATTTTTAATTTTAATTTTAATATATTTAATTTTAATTTTTAATTTTCATATTTAATTTTATAAATGAATTTTAATTTTAATTTTAATTTTAATTTTAATTTTAATTTTAATTTTAATTTTAATTTTAATTTTAATTTTAATTTTAATTTTAATTTTAATTTTAATTTTAATTTTAATTTTAATTTTAATTTTAATTTTAATTTTAATTTTAATTTTTTAATTTTAATTTTAATATTAATTTTAATTTTAATTTTAATATTAATTTTAATTTTAATTTTAATTTTATAAATGAATTTTAATTTTATAAATGAATTTTCATATTAAATTTTTACAGCAAACAATATCAGAATTTGGAGAATATTCTTGATCTCCCCAAATTATTCTTTTTAAAACTTTTGAATTATGAAAAGAAACCCAATGACTTGGAATAAAATATTGAACAGATAAATTTAATAAAAAAGATTTTTTAAAACATTCAACAATTTCTTTAACTTCAACTCTTGGATACATAATAGGCCCAACATATGATTTTGCCTTTATATCTTGATTTGTATTCTCATTTATATTTTCATTTGTATTTTCAGTATTATTGTTATTGTTATTATTATTGATATTTTCTGAAATTTCCATTTCCATTTTTTTATATTTTTTTTATT
The DNA here is from genome assembly GCA_028826165.1 of Anaeramoeba ignava. Taxonomy (NCBI): domain Eukaryota; family Anaeramoebidae; genus Anaeramoeba; species Anaeramoeba ignava. The sequence continues at coordinate 28,487 of JAPDFW010000113.1, forward strand.
ATTTTTTTAAATAAAGAAAAAGAAAAAAAATGAAAAAATATTTTTTTTTGAAATTTTTATTTTTCATTTTTTTTTTCTTTCCAAATTTTTTAAATATAAAATTTAAAATGGGTTTGTTTTTTAAAATTGTAAATTTTTAAATAAATTAATTTTTAAATTTATTTTTTGTATTTTAGATTCTTCTGAAATTTTTAATAAACTTTTCCAATTACAAGAAATTGAAAAAAATATTGATAAAGAAATCAAAATATCAATCAATAATAATAAAAAACAAAACAACATAAAAATACAAGAAGTTCAAAATTTCGAATTCAAAATCAATCAAATACAAAAAACATCAGAAACAATAATTGAAACATTATCAAACACATGTTCTGTTGCAGAAAACATCTTCAGCCAAATACGCATGATTGATTTGGCGCAAGATCGTTTGCAACAAGTAAGGAAAAAAACGCAGGATATTGTGGACTTAAAAAGCTGCACAATTGGAATGGAGGATTCAATTCAAGCAAATAATTATGAAAGTGCAGCAAAATATTATCAGCGATTCCTCGAAATCGATCAGTCAATTGTCGAGGAATCTGTTCGTAATTCTTTTGTCAAAAACGGAGAAAATCTCCGTGTTAAAATAATTGGGAATTTGGAAGAAATTATTGAAAAATCAAATGATTTGCCTTCAAATCAAGTTGAGAAGAAAATCAAGATGGTGATTGAAGGCGTCAAGTTTTTCCCACAAATTGGGTTGTATAAGGAAGGAATATCCCGGTTATCCAATTACATCCGGGCTTGTATTGGAGTGTTTTCAAATTCGCAATATATCAAGATATTAAAGACTTTCCAAAAATATGTGGAAAATAATAGCAATAAGGATTTGCCAACTTTATATAATCCAAAAAATCAATCGAATCAAGACGATCAAGAAAATATTCAAGAAACAATAAAAAACCAAAATAGTCAAAATATTCAGGATATTTTCAACACAAACCACATATCCTCAACTATCGAGCTTTTTGAATATTCCGCTTCAATAATCGCAAGATTCACACAAAATATCGACTCTTTATTTGGTGCTGGTGCCTCTTTGGAGACTATTCGGCACATCCAAGCTCAAACGCATATTCAGGCAATTAAAATTGTTGATAATTATCTTCAATTTAGAAAATTGCAATCCACTATTGATTTTATGAAGGAGCATAAATTCTCAAAACCCGCAAATGAATTGAATATTTTGCTCAATGAAATTTCCGTTATTCTCAAACACTCCGAAATGTTCGAATCGTTTCTGAAAAAACATGCCAAACAAAAATACAAACTCGCAGCAGAAAACCAAGATGTTTGGAAATGGTTGGATTCTTTAATCAAAAAAGATGTGAATTTCCAACAACCTTTTTTTTCACATTTGAATGAAAATGAAAATGAAAATGAAAATGATGAAAATAAAAATGAAAATAAAAATAATAATAATTTAATTGATGGACTTCCTCAAAACAACGAAATGGAAAATTTAACACAAAAATTAATTGATTATTACATTAGATTGGAGGAATCTTTCATGGTTGATAGTCTCCAGAAGGCTTTTGATGCAGAGGAAGTTTGCACAAATGGATTAATGACAACTCTTGTTGATGATGTGTTTTTTGTCATCAAGAAATGCATCACAAGAGCAATCACAACAACAAATCCATTTTGTGCATGTGCAATATTGAATCATTCAAATACTTATTTAAATATTGTTGTTAATTTCATTGTTGAAAGAAAACAAATTGAAACCTCAAAATCGCGCAATGATTTTATTCGTTTTCTTGATGAAAACACACGATTTTCAAATGTAAATCCACGCTCTTTTTCTTCTTTTGATCACATTTCATTTCCAGCAAACAGTCAAAATACAAGTGCAAAAATATCACGAAAAAATCCTCAAATTTTTCCAACTGAAATTTCTTCAGGAAATTCCTCGCCTAATATTTCAGACTCCAACACAAAATCAATATCAAATTATCATCTACTTAATAATTTGGATGGAATCATTAATTACACAAACAAACTTTATGAAGAAATTCTACCAATTTGCCAGAAACTATTTTCCGAAAATTTTTACAAAATGGTTTCTTCTTGCATGACAAGTTTGCATGAATCTGCACAAGATTTTCTAAAATTACTTCAACAAGGTTTAAAGCGTATTTTCGTCTCAACACAACAACGCCTCAAGTCAGCAATAGATGTTCTTTCAAGCTCAAATTACAATTTGACAGAATCAGAGTATTCACAACTTGAATCATCACAACCTATGGTTTCCAAAACAATACAAATACTCACAGATTTGATCAATCCTTTACAGAAATCCTTGACAGAAAAGAACCTTGAAATCGTTCTTCAATTCATGATTGAATTTATTGCAACTTACTTGCAAAACTTAATTTTGAAAAAGCAATTTTCTCATTTAGGCGCTTTAGTTTTTGATAAAGAAATTCGTATCATTTCCTCATTTTTATCTGATAAACTAAAAAGACCAGTTCGTGACCAATTCGTTCGTCTTTTCCAAATTTCTTCAATTCTTAATTTGGATCATGTAAATGAAATTTCTAATTATTGGGATGACCAAAGTGGAAGAGTTGTTTGGAGACTTTCTCCAAATGAAATTAGACAATTTTTAAATCTCAGAATTGATTTTGATAAAAAAGAAATTTTAAAATTAAAATTATAATTGAAAAATTTTTAAACAAAAAAAAACGGAAAAAAATATTTTTTTTTTCTTCAATTTTTTTAAATTCATTTTTTCCTTTTTTCTTTTAAAATAAAAATAATAATAAAAAATAATAAAATAATAATGAATAATAAAGAATCTTATGTTATATTTTTTATTAACCAAATTTTACAAACAAATTTAACTTCAAAAATTTCAGATGAAGAATTACTTCAAAAAGCTTGTCAATTAATTCAAATTTTATCACCAGGAAAAATACAAAAAATTTCTAAAAAGTAATTTTAATTTTAATTTTAATTTTAATTCTAATTCTAATTCTAATTCTAATTTTAAATTTAAAAAGAAATTCAAATTTTAATTTTCAACAAATTTCTGCTTTTTGTATTAATCAAAATATTATCAAAAAAGATGAAAATTTTCAATTTACAAGAAATGAAATTTTGGAAATTGTTTTTCGATTGGAAAAATTTTATAATGAAAATCATCCAATTTTAAGTAAAGTTAATCAAAAAGAATGTTGGACAAAAATATCAAAAAACATTCTTGATAATTTTGATAAAGTTTATTATGAAAAAAAGAAAAATCAAAATCAAAATCAAAATCAAAATCAAAATAATAATAATAATAATGAAGAAAATGTTGATATTCTAACTCAAAAACTTTTTGCAAGTGGATTTTCAAGTTTTAAAGTATTGGAAAAAACAAATGAGTCGCCAATTCAAGGAATACTGACGATTAATATTTATGATGTCCAAGTTTTATTTTCAAATCTGACGAAAATAACTTTCCAATTTAACAACAAATCACATTTTGAAATTATTGAAGATTCAAGTGATGCTGAATTTATATTGTTGAAAAAAAACAATGAAGTGGTTTCGAGACTAGAAACAGAAAGCGAATTTTACAAGAATGTTATTGTGAAAACATTTCGCATGTTTCAATACTATTGTAAAAATTTCACTGACGGGGTTGAGATTAATGGAAGTATCATGGACTTCTCAAAGGAAATAAATGCATTAGCTTTTCGTTGTTTGGAAAGCCAACAAACAAATTTCCATATCCAATCAACAATACAGTTTTCTCAACCTTCGTCGGGATTTCTTTATTTAACCAAGGAATATTTTGCAATCAATTTCAATTTAGGGCAAACTCTTCATTTTAATTGGAAAACTTCTCAAAACGAAATTTTAGTAAATGAAAAGCATAATATGATTAAAATCACAACCACAAACACAATTGGAGAAAGAACAAAAACAATTATATTCTTTTTACTTTTCACAAATTCTGTAATGAGAGACCTTATTTTTCGAACTCTGTCGCTAGTCAAGTATCAATTCTCCAAAAAAGAAGCCGCAAACGAGGAGCAAAAAGCAAAGGGAAATAACCATAATAACGATATAATTGAAGCAATTCAAAATTCAAATGATTCAAATCAAAAAAATAATAAGAATATTAATATTATTAATAATAATAATGGACTTCTTCTGGATAAATATCATCTTAAAAGTGCGACACAAAATATCGCCAAACAATTCCTTTTGCAAACAAAAAAAATACAAAGATCATATTCATTGCTAAATCCACAAGAAATTTTGTCAAAAAATAAACCTTTAATTTCAAATTATTTAACATCTGTTATGAGTGACTATCTTGGATGTGTTAGCTTTGCTTCATTTAATTCTTTAAATGGCTCAACCTTTCTGATCCAACAAAAATCATTTGTGCATTTTGAACAAACTGCTTATTTATGCAAACCATATATATTTCATCACAACAACGATAAACCACTTACTTTCATTGAAAATCAAGTTTCAAACTATTTGCAAAAAAGATTTGCTCAGTTTGCGATTACAGACTCGAAATTCTACAATATGAAGTGTCTTTTGGATATTTCGAGAGAAGGAATCAAGATTAGTATTCTCAGTGCATCGACCAATATCAGAAAAGTTGCGATATATAATTTTACTGAGGATCTGAAATTGTTTCTTCATCCAGAAATCCCAAAAGTATTCATGATCCAAATTAATTCCTCAGTCCGCAGATTATGCTCATCAAAAAGTAGATCGCAAACACAAATTATTGCTCTCACATTTTTTCATTTCAAGCGCAAATTCTTTCGTTCCAAGATCCCGCTAAAACAGAAGAAATCTCATCTTAAAACCATTTTTAATTCCTATATCCTCTCAATCTCTGAAAAATCCCAAAAGCAAATTCCTCCACCAATCAAGCAAATCACCAAAAATTACAATTTAAATTTGTCTCAAAACTCAAAAAGCTTTTTCAGAGTTTCACGCAAATTTGATAAGGATCAACTCTTCAAGAAAACATCGAATGAATTTGTATTTGGGTTGCTTGATTCATTGGATTTATTTTACACAACATTCCGCATTTTTCTTTTGAAGGATTATTTTGTAGTTCAATTATCTCCTCAAAATATGATTATCAGATATTATAATGTCTATTCCAATTTATTTTTTCCCAAAAAGAACAAGTTATTCTGTCGATTTGTTTTGGATGAATACTTGTTCCTGAATATGATTTTTCCCGACATGGAAATTCGTGAAAAATTCATCAATTTATTTCAGAAGAAAAGAATGGAGAGGATTCAATTCCTTGCAAAACCAGAATTAGTACATCATTTTCGAATACGAGCACTTCATGAGATTTTTGATGGATTTATCATTTTGAAAATGGATCATTTTATCATTCAATCTGAAAATCATATGATTCAACAAGAATACTCAATATTCAATATTGTTGAGGATTTTTCTCACCAAAAAACACCAAACAATCTCAAACTTTTTTTCACAAAATCAAGTTACATTATTTTGATTTTCAAAAATCCAAGGGAAAAACTGAAATTTACTCGAGATTTCAGAGAATATTCGCATCGAGCATTGGGAATTGCATTTGATTCTCTTCAAGAAGCAATTTTCCGTGTTCATCTTACACAGAAAAAGACACGGTTCTCAACAGCAACTGTTAGTATTAATCAAAAGTCTATTTATATTGTTGCTGATTATATCAAATGGATTATTCCTTTTTCTAAAATTCCTCCCAATTCAAAATGTATTGTTTCTCAAGAAAACCAAAATTATCTCCAAATTCCTTTTCAGACAGGACTTGAGATTCAAATGGAATTTTTGAATTTGGAGCAAAGAAATCAATTCAAATTATTATTCCATTCAAAAACAAAAAGAAAATCTCTGGATATTGAGCAGAAAAAAATCCCATTTCGAAGAAAAATTCACAAATCAATTTCAGAATCAAGAGAGTTTCAAGTTAAAATCGATGAATCATCCAAAAAAGAACTCAAAGTTTCCTTGCTTCGAGTTTATAATGATTTGATTTTTCTTCTTCTTTCCGAAGATCTAAGAATCACAGAAATCCAATCAACTGATATTTCTATCCAGGAAGGAAACCAAAAAATATGCTACATTTCTTTCCCTTCGACATCAGAAAATTTTATAATTGAATTTGTAAATGAATCAATTGCAAATGAATTTTATCAGTTTTTTTCCTTGCAAAAGAAAAAGCATTTACACAATAAAGAAATTTATTTGAAAAAGAAAGAGAGGAATAAACAAGATATTCCCAAACAAAAAGAACCACCAAAATTGATCATAAGAAACAATGAAAATATCAATTTAGATCTGGAGGAAAATGAAGAAAATAATTCAAATCAAGAAAATCCTCAAATTATTCAAATGGATCAAAATTTATCAAATCAAGAAAAACCTCAAAATATTTCCATTTTTGATGATAATGAATATTTTTCACATGAATATTTAAATTTTGTTGGAAATCAAAATCAAAATCAAAATCAAAATCAAAATCAAAATGAATATGAATATGAATATGAATATGAAGAAGATGAATATGAAGAAGATGAAAATGAAAATGATAATAATTTTGAAATTGTAAAAGAAATACAAAAAAGCCCAATTTGGAAAGTTGAGATTATCAATTCAAATTTTACTAAAATATCTGATGCACAAATTAAAATTCGATTCGGAAAATTTTTTCTTGCTTCAATTCCTCAAAAATTTGAAGATGATCTTAAAAAAATCAAAATTTCAATTCATCAAGAAAATAAGAAAGTTATTCGAGTATCAAATAATTTTTCATCAATAATTTTACTTTTTCCGAAATCAAATCAAGTTGAAAAATTTGTATCTTTTGTAAAACAACAAAGAGAATATGATTTTGATGAAAAAATATTTTTGAATGTAAAAAAAGAAGTTTATAAAAATGTATCAATTTGCGATTCTACAATGAAAAATGTAACAACATCAGAAGTTGTTATTGAAAAAAACACAATTAAATTTCAAGTCCATGAATATTTTTTAGAAATTCCTTTAATTTATTCAAGATTTAATCTTTTTCTTCATAAATCTCTTCTTGAAGTTGTTAAAATTAGTTTTTCTGAAGCTTTATTTATATTTGTTTTTCCTTCTGCTAAAGAAAAAGATTCTTTTATTTCATGTGTTATTTCAGGGATTTTATTTTTAGAAATGCATCGATGGTTTAATAATATTTGATTTTTCTTTTTAAAAGAAATTGATAAAAAATTTTTTAAATTTTAAAATTGAATTTTAATTTAATTTAAAAATGAATTTTAATTTAATTTTAAAATGAATTTTAATTTTAATTTCAAAATGAATTTTAATTTTAATTTTAATTTAAAATTTTTTATCCGATTTTGATTTTAAATTGATTTTGATTTTAATTTTGAATTTAATTTTAATTTTAATTTGATTTTAATTTTAATTTTAATTTTAAAATGAATTTTAATTTTAAGTTCATAAATGAATTTTAATTTTAATATTAATTTTTTATCCGATTTTGATTTTATTTAATTTTAATTTTAATTTTAAATTGAATTTTGATTTTAAATTGAATTTTGATTTTAAATTGAATTTGATTTTAAATTGATTTTGATTTTAATTTAATTTTAATTTTAATTTGATTTTAATTTTAATTTGAATTTAAAGTTCATAAATGAATTTTAATTTGATTTTAATTTGATATTAATTTTTTATCCGATTTTGATTTTAAATTGAATTTGATTTTAAAGTTCATAAATGATTTTGTTCCAAAACATATCTAACAGAATTTGCAATAATTTTAGCACCATCCGTTGATGACAACCAACCATCAGAATAAGCGTTATCCGAAACAGGAAACAAATTCAAAACAACAGCCATTCCAAAAGAATCATCTAATTTTTTTTCCAGAATAAAAGGAGTACGATCAGTCCATCTAGCAATAACTTTAGAATTTGGAGTAATCAAATCATGTTTAATATGTTCTGAATATTTTCCACCATCAAAAGATTTGACATTTTCCAAAATTGGATGATCAGGAATATCAAAATTAGTATCCAATAAATATCCTTTATCCCAATTATCTTTTCCTGTTTCTAAAGGTAAAAACTTTTCTTTTATTATTCTTCCTTCTAAACATGCATAATTATCCTTATCCAAAATATAAATACTTGCAACTACTATTCCTCTTCCTTGAAAATTATTTTTATTACTTGGTTCAATGTATTCTGCTAATAAATTCCCAAGTAATTCTTTATCAAGTGCTGAATTTACTGTTAAAATAAAAATTCCATCATATTCAAGCATTTCTTCAAGTTTTGGTGTTTTTTCGGAAATGCTTATGATATCAATTTGTTTAATTCCTCCTGATCCTATTGATTTTCGGACATCTTCAGTCCACTCAACTGAAGAACATGAAGAAAGAAGGAGAACTTTTTGCTAATATTTTAAATTAAATTAAATATTAAATTAAATATTAAATATTAAATTAAATATTAAATTAAATATTAAATATTATATTAAATCAAATATTAAATATTAAAAATTAAAAATTAAAAATTAAATTAAATTAAATTAAATATTAAATATTAAATATTAAATATTAAATATTTTAAATCAAATATTAAATATTAAATATTAAATATTAAATATTAAATTAAATTAAATTAAATTAAATTAAATTAAATATCAAAATTAAATATTAAATATTAAATATTTTAAATATTAAATTAAATATTAAATATTATATTAAATTAAATATTAAATATTAAATATTAAATATTAAATATTAAATATTAAATATTTTAAATTAAATCAAATATTAAATATTAAAAATTAAATATTAAATTAAATTAAATTAAATTAAATTAAATCAAATTAAAAATATTTACTTCTTCTAAAACAAATTTAGGTATAACTCGAGATGAATTCTTTAAAAATTTCCTATCAGGAGAAATTTGTGCAAAAAATTTAACAATCTCATGATCATCAAGTAAATTAGTTTTAGCAACAAAAGCCAAATCCTCCAAATTCATAATTTCAAACCGAATTAAAGGAAGAAAAGTTAATAAAATTTTTCTCAAATTTTCTGTTGATTCTTGGATTTGATTTATTGAGTTTTGATATCTTCCCCAATCCAATAGTCTCTGAAACAAAACAATTTCAGGAAATTCAAAATTATTGTTTGAAAGTAAAAAAGAAAGAGTTTTAGATTGAATTGAATTGAGACAATTTTGCTTCATAAAAAAAGCTTTTGCACGAGCAAATTTCATATCAATTTTTTCTTTCAGTGAAAAGAACTCTTCATTTATACTAAATTCATAATATTTCAGCCAATTTTCTGGCGATAAATTTCTTGAAAGAAAATTTGAACATAAATTTTCAAGTCCAATTATTTGAAACTCTTTAGCTCCTCTTAAAACCTCAAGAACATTGTCTTCAGTCAAATAATAAACATCGTCAAGTTTATTGATGTATAAATAGCGCAAAATTATTGCGAAAATCCATGGATGGAAATGAGGTATTTTGAACTCAGTTATTGTTCTACTTGAAATTATCTCATTTTCTTCACTTGAAAATTGTTTCTCAAAATATTTACTTTGTAAAACAAGTATAAGTTTGTGTCCATAAAATTCAACTCTTTCAGTTCCAACAATAAATTTCAAATCAGAAAGTTCAGGATTATTAAAAATTGAAGAGAAAATTTGTTCCATCAAAAAAAAAAATAAAAATGAAAAAAATGAAAAAAAATTTTTTCGAATTTTTTTTTGGTTTTTTATTTAATTTTTTGAAACAACTCCAAATTGATTATTCCATTCTATAAATTCTTTTAATGAATCTTTAGATAAACTTGGTTTAATAATTCTTAATGAATTTAAAAAATCTTTCATTTCAATCATTCTAACTTGACTTTCTCGAATTGTTTCAATTTTTTCAATTTCTCTAATTGGTTCCATTGCGGCTTCCTTAGTTAAATGAGTTAAATCACTTCCCGAATAATCTAAAATTTGGTTAGTTTGATTTTGAATTAATTTATTCATTTTAAAATTTTTGTTCCACTTTTTTTCAAATAATTTTTTTATCATTTTCAATTACATTCAGTTTGTCTTGATAATTTATCAATATCATCTTCATTTAAATTATGTTTTTGATTACGAATCAAATTTAAAATGAGAATTTTTCTAGCTTCAAAATCAGGTAAAGGAACATAAACTCTTTTTGACTAAAAGAAAGAAAAAAAGAAAAAATTTTTTTATAAAAAAAAAGTGGAACATTTTAAATTTAGAAGAAATAAAAATAATTAAATATCAAAATAGTAAAAGTACCAATCTTCTTAAAACAGCGTCATCAAGATCCCAAGGTCTGTTTGTTGCTGCCATTATTAAAATGCGATCATTTGAAGGGGTTGTTGCTCCATCCAACTGAATAAGAAATTCTGTTTTAAGTCTTCTTGAGCTCTCGTTTTCATTCTGTTTTCTTTTGCTTAAAATGGAATCAATCTCATCAACAAAAACAATTGAAGGTTGTTTTTTTCTTGCTAAAAAAAACATCGCTTTAACCAATTTTTCACTTTCTCCAACCCATTTGGATGTCAATGAAGAAGCACTAATTGAAAAGAATGTACAATTAGATTCTGTTGCTACAGCTTTTGCTAACATTGTCTTATTTTGTTGAAATTATATTTGATTATTTTTTTTTTTGGAAAAAAAATGCAACAATTTTCGATAAATCAATATTTTTGTTAAAAAGAAAAAAATCATTAAATAGAACAAGTTTGAATTAATCATCAATTTAAATAATTCCTTTGTTTTTAATTCATAAAAATGTTATTTGAGTAAAATATACTTTTCCATTTCCAGGAGGCCCAAAAAGTAATAAACCTTTTGGTGGTTCTCTCAAACCTGTAAATAATTCTGGTCGAATTTGTGGCAATATTACAAGTTCAGATAATGCTTGTTTTGCAAATGAAAGTCCTGCAATATTTTCCCATTTAACTCCAGAAGAAGAATCCATGATTTCATTTTCAATTTGATCAAGTAATTCTTTTGAAACTGGTAGTTTTTCTTCGTTTAAATTGTTTTTTTCATTTCCATTTTTTTGTCTTAAATTTATTTGTTTTTTTGGTTTTTGTTTTGATAAAGTTCTTTTTGGTATATTAAATCGATTTGTTTTTTGGCTAAATTCTTTATTTGTTTTGAAATTTTTTGTATTTTTGATGATATTTTTTTTATGAATTTTTGGATTTGAATTTGAATTTGAATTTAAATTTGGATTTGAATTTAAATTTGAATTTGGATTTGAATTTAAATTTGTTTTTTGATTTAAATTTGAATTTAAATTTGGATTTAAATCAATTTTCTTGATTAAATTTCTGTTTTCAAGTTCGAGTTTAATCGGGTTTCTTTCTTCTTTTTTTGTATTTATAAGTGAAGGAAATTTATAAATATTTTGTTGTATTGTAAGAAATTGAATTCTTTGCTCCACTAATTTTAGTGTCTCTTCCATTTTCTAATTAATATAAAATTGATCATTAATTTTTTTCATTTTTCGAATTTTTTTTTTTAATTTTTTGATCATCAATTATCATTTAAAACAATATATATATATTTATATATTGAATTATATATCATTTATGAAATTTTCTTTTGATAAATGCATATGATTTATTTTATGAGGTTTTGCTTATTTTTTATAATATAATTTTTTGATAAAATTAAATCAAAACAAATGTACTTTTTTCATTTGATTTGATTGAATATTTAATTTTTCTGAAGGTATTTTAAAAGCTTCTATAATAAATTTCTTTCCTTCAATATAATTATTTAAAGCTTTTTGTGGTTCTATTTTATCATAATATAATCCAATATCTATATAATAATAACTAATATTATGAAGAATTTCAAATTCATTTTTTATTTTTTCAATTTTTTCCTTTTCTTCTAATTCTTTTAAAGTTAAAAGGAATTTAAATTTTGGTTTTGTAAATAATTTAAAAAGAGAAAGAATAAAGAAAATAAAAGAAATTATAAAGGAAATAACAGTTATTTTTTGAATTAAAAATTTTTCCATTTTTTTTTTAATTAAAATAAAAAAAATAAAGGAGAAAAATAAAAAAGGAGAAAAAAAAAAAGGAAAAATAAATTTTTTTTTTTAATTTCTTTTTTTTTTCATTTTTTTTTTTTTTAAAAAAAGACAAAAAAGACAATGAATGATTTGGGAGAAAGAGATTCAGAAGTTAATAAGAAGAATAACATGGAACTTGATGAATTAATTAAACAAGATAAACAAACAAAGAGAACTTTTAGACGTAAAAATTTTAATCAAAATTTTCAAAGAAATCCTCGTTTTCGTTCTAGAAATACAATTGGAAAAAGAATTGAAAGAAATCCAAGAAAAGCTCCAAGAAGATTTGTTCAATCAAGACCCCAAAATTTTAATATGAAACAAAATTCTCAACAACAAGTAATTTTATAATTAATTTTATAAATAATTTTATAAATAATTTTATATTTAATTTTATATATAATTTTATATTTAATTTTATAATTAACTTTATATTTAATTTTATAAATAATTTTATAAATAATTTTATAAATAATTTAATAAATAATTTTATAATAATTTTATATTTAATTTTATATTTAATTTTATATATAATTTTATAAATAATTTTATATTTAATTTTATAAATAATTTTATATTTAATTTTATATTTAATTTTATATTTAATTTAATAAATAATTTTATAAATAATTTTATAAATAATTTTATATTTAATTTTATAAATAATTTTATAAATAATTTTATAAATAATTTTATAAATAATTTTATAAATAATTTAATAATTAATTTAATAAATAATTTAATAAATAATTTTATAAATAATTTTATAATTAATTTAATAAATAATTTTATAAATAATTTTATAATTAATTTTATATATAATTTTATATATAATTTTATAATTAATTATATATATAATTTTATATTTAATTTTATATTTAATTTTAATTTTATATTTAATTTTATATTTAATTTTTATAATTAATTTTATATTTAATTTTATAATTAATTTTATAATTAATTTTATAATTAATTTTATAATTAATTTTATAATTAATTTTATATTTAATTTTATATTTAATTTTATATTTAATTTTATATTTAATTTTATATTTAATTTTATATTTAATTTTATATTTAATTTTATAATTAATTTTATAATTAATTTTATAATTAATTTTATATTTAATTTTATATTTAATTTTATATTTAATTTTATATTTAATTTTATATTTAATTTTATATTTAATTTTATATTTTAATTTTTTTATATTTAATTTTATATTTAATTTTATATTTAATTTTATAAATAATTTTATAAATAAATTTTATAAATAATTTTATAAATAATTTTATAAATAATTTTATAAATAATTTTATAAATAATTTTATAAATAATTTTATAAATAATTTTTATAAATAATTTTTTATAAATAATTTTATAAATAATTTTATAATTAATTTTATAAATAATTTTATAAATAATTTTATATATAATTTTATAAATAATTTTATATTTAATTTTATATTTAATTTTATAAATAATTTTATAAATAATTTTATAAATAATTTTATATTTAATTTTATATTTAATTTTATAAATAATTTTATAAATAATTTTATAAATAATTTTATATTTAATTTTATAAATAATTTTATAAATAATTTTATATTAAATTTTATTAAATTTTATATTAAATTTTATATTTAATTTAATAAATAATTTTATTAATAATTTTATATTTAATTTTATAAATAATTTTATATTTAATTTTATAAATAATTTTATAAATAATTTTATAAAATAATTTTATATTTAATTTTATAAATAATTTTATATTAAATTTTATAAATAATTTTATAATTAATTTTATATTTAATTTTATAAATAATTTTATATATAATTTTATATTAAATTTTATAAATAATTTTATAAATAATTTTATATTAAATTTTATATTTAATTATATATTTAACTTTATATTTAATTTTATAAATAATTTTATATTTAATTTTATAAATAATTTTATATTTAATTTTATAAATAATTTTATATTTAATTTTATAATTAATTTTATAAATAATTTTATATTTAATTTTATAATTAATTTTATATATAATTTTATAAATAATTTTATATTTAATTTTATATTTAATTTTATAAATAATTTTATATTTAATTTTATAAATAATTTTATATTTAATTTTATAAATAATTTTGTAAATAATTTAATAATTAATTTTATATATAATTTTATAAATAATTTTATATTTAATTTTATAAATAATTTTATAAATAATTTTATAAATAATTTTATAAATAATTTTATATTTAATTTTATATTTAATTTTATAAATAATTTTATAAATAATTTAATAAATAATTTTATATTTAATTTTATAAATAAATTTTATATTTAATTTTATAAATAATTTTATATTTAATTTTATAAATAATTTATAAATAATTTTATATTAAATTTTATATTTAATTTTATAAATTAGAACCGAACTTTTATCAGAAACGAACAAACAAAACCAAGAAATATTGTTATTGAAATTCAAAAACCAAGAAACTTTGGAGAATCAAGAAACACAAATCAAAGATTTCCAAGAAGCACGAATCAAAGATTTTCAAGAAACACAAATCAAAGATTTCCAAGAAACACAGATCAAAGATTTCCAAGAAACACAAATCAACTTAGATTCAATCGATCAACACGACCACAACAATCAACACGAACATTTCCAAGAAATCCAACTAATTTTAATCGTTCTCAGGATCAAAAATCAAATCAAAGATTTGTGAGAACAGTTCCAATGGGGTCTAAACCTAATAATGTATTACAAATTTATATTTGAATTTTATATTTAATTTGATAATTAATTTTATATTTATATTTATTAGCCATCTGGAAACCAAAGCAAACCAATTTCTTTATCTGAAAGATTTGATAATCAACACAAAAATTTTTAAATTTTATCTTTCTAATAACAAACTTCAATTATGCTGAATCATTTCCAATAAAAACAAAGACAAATTGGAACTTCACCATTTGCCAACCAAACAAAAAAATTATTCAATTTTATCTTCAAATTATTATTTATTCCAAAAAAAAAAAAAAAAGATCTCTCAACTAACTTAATCAATTATCATTTTTATGATCTTTATTTGAAACTATTTTATTATTGATTTATTGATTTATTGATTTATTTATTTGCTGTTCAAAATATTAGATTCTCTTTTTCCCTTAAAATTTAATTATCAATGTTTAAAATTTCAAAAAAAAAACATTTTAATTGATATTGAAATTGAAAATATATATATTGATATTGATTTCATTAAGATATATTGATTTTTGATATTGAACAATTTAACTTCTGTTTATGTTTTAAACTTCAAATTATTTCAAAGAGAGATCATTTCAAGGGGAAAGAAAATTTTTTTTTTCATTTTTTGATTTAATTACAAATTCATATTGATTTTAAATTCTGCAACATTACAAATTCCATTCATTTTTAATTACACTTAACAAAACAAAACAAATTTGAAAAAGAAATATTTAAAGATCTTTAGGTTTTGAAATGAAATTTAAATTAGAAAAGAAGCTGAAAAATTAAATTGGAAAATTAATTGAAACATTTCCAATTATTTTTACTTATAATTAGATTTAATTTAAAGCTGAAAATGAAAAAAGAAATGAAAAAAGAAAAAAGAAATTATTTGGTATAATTAAATTTAATTAATGAATTCAAAGCTGAAAAGAAATGAAAAATGAAATTATTTGGTATAATTTTACTTATAATTATAATTTAATTTATTTAATTTAACTTAAAGCTGAAAAGAAATGAAAAATGAAAAAAGAAATTATTTGGTATAATTTTATTTATAATTAATTTAATTAATGAATTCAAAGCTGAAAGGAAATGAAAAAAGAAAAATGAAATTATTTGGTATAATTTTACTTATAATTAAATTTAATTAAATTAATTAATGAATTTAACTTAAAGCTGAAAAGAAATGAAAAATGAAATTATTTGGTATAATTTTACTTATAATTAAATTAATTTAATGAATTTAACTTAAAGCTGAAAAGAAATGAAAAATGAAAATATTTGGTATAATTTTATTTATAATTAAATTAAATTTAATTTAACTTAAAGCTGAAAGGAAATGAAAAAAGAAATGAAATTATTTGGTATAATTTTACTTATAATTTAATTAAATTAAATTAAAGCTGAAAAGAAGATGAATAATTATTGAACAAAAGTATATTGATTTCTTTGTGTAACAATAAAGGTAATTCAAATTGGAAAAGAAAACAAATTCAAAAACAAATTTAATAACAAATTCAAAAACAAATTCAAAAACAAATTTAATAACAAATTCAAAAATAAATTCAAAAATAAATTTAAAAACAAATTTAAAAACAAATTCAAAAACAAATCCAAAAACAAATCCAAAAACAAATTTAAAAAACAAATTCAAAAAAACAAATTCAAAAACAAATTCAAAAAACAAATTCAAAAAACAAATTCAAAAATAAATTCAAAAAAACAAATTCAAAAACAAATTCAAAAAAACAAATTCAAAAACAAATCCAAAAAAACAAATTTAAAAACAAATCCAAAAATAAATTTAAAAACAAATCCAAAAACAAATTTAATAACAAATTCAAAAACAAATTCAAAAAAACAAATTCAAAAACAAATTTAAAAAGATTGTAAAAAAAAGATTTAATTTAGATTTAGTTTTGATTTAGATTTAGATTTAGATTTAGTTTTAATTTAGATTTAGATTTAGATTTAGTTTTAATTTTGTTTTAATTTAAATTTAATTTTGGTTTAATTTTTTTTTTGATTTTTATTTGAATAAAATTATTTTTTTTTCATTTTTTTCATTTTTTTTATTTTTTTCATTTTATTTAAAAAAAGAAAATGAATACAAAAAAAGAAAATGAATTAGAAGAAAATATTAAAAGACGAAAAACAAAACAAAATAAAAATAAAAATCGAAAATCAAATTGAAAATCAAAATAAAAATCAAAATCAAATTGAAAAACTTCCAGAAAAAATACAACAAACTGAATCAAAAGAAAATATAAAAGAAGAACCTGAAAAAATTACTAATCAAACAAGAAAAGAAATTGGAAAATTAATGAATATGATTAGAGATGTTTTGCCAGAAAATGCAAATCAAAAAAATGATGATGAACTTTCTCAATTTGAAATCAAAAAAGAAAAACGTAAAAGAAAAAAAAACCAAGAAAAACAAGAACTTAGAGACTTCTACTTGTCAGAAATCCAACAGAGAAAAGAAAATCAAAATCAAAAATCAAAAGAAAAAATTAACGGAAATAAAACAAACCAAAATGACATCAAAATAAATGATTCAAAATCTGATGTTGATGATGAAAATCTTGAAGAAAAATTACAGGATTTTGATTCAGAAAGTGATGTTGATGAAGAAACTTTAATAACGGATGTTGATTTAATTAAGAAGTTTCGAAATCAAGAAGAAGAATATCAAAAAGTAGAGAAAATATTGGAAAGAAAATTCATCGATTCAATGGAAAAGGAAACTGATTTTGAAGAAAAGGAAAGAAAAAAAAGAATATATCAAATGTTTGGAGACAAACGTAATTTTGGATTTAAATTGGAACCATTGAATTTCAAGACAGAATTACATCATGGAAATTTTGACAAATACGGAAATTATTATGAAAATAAACCAATTGATCAAGAAGATATTGAAGATATCCAAAAACAAAACGAAAAAAGAGAGCAGAAATTCAAAGAAAAATTCGAGAATTATTATGAGGATTATGATGATGAAGAAGACGATAATTTCCAAAAAGATGCTTGGCTTGAATCTTTGGAAAAATATGAGAATTGGCATAATAAAGTTGGTGTTGCTGAAATGGAACAATTTGAAAAGGGTTTTAATAGAAGAAGATCAGCTCAAATGAATCAAACAAATAAAATGATGAATTTGGAACAAAATGAAAAAAACGGAAATTTGGAACAAAATGTCAAAAATGTCAAAAATCAAAAAGAAAATCCAAAAGAAAATTCAAAAGAAAATTCAAATGAAAATTCAAAAAAAGAAAAAAAAGAAAAACTTATTATTCAACTTCTTGAAGCTTTAATTTCTCTTCTTAATTCAAATGAAACTCCTTTAGAAGCTATTAGAAGATTTGGAAATAATTCTCAACTTGATAAACTTTCACTTGCAACTGATTTTGCAACAAAATTAATGGAAAATGGTTTTAATGATATTTATTATAATCAAAAAGAATTTCTTCAAAAAGAATATGAAGAAAAGAAAATTGAATTTGAACAAACAAAAACTTCTTCAAAATGGTTTTATAAATGGGAAGAAAGTTCAAATGCACAAGTTTATGGTCCTTTTTCTACTCAAGAAATGAAAGCTTGGGTTAATTCAGGTTTTTTTAAAAATGTTTTTGTTAAAAAAGTTGATTCTCAAATTGATTTTCAACATATTTCTAAAATTCAATTAGATTAGAATTATTTTCTTATTGAAACAAAACAAAACAAAACAAAACAAAATAATAATAATTTTTTTTTTTGAATTCAAATTTTAATTCGAAATTAAAAAGAAAAAAAAAGAAATTTTGGATTAAATTTTGGATTGAATTTTGGATTAAATTTTGAATTAAATTTTAGATTAAATTTTGAATTAAAATTTGAATTAAATTTCAATTAAATTTTGAATTAAATTTTCAATTAAATTTTTAAATTAAATTTTTATCTAAATTTTGAATTAAATTTTGAATTAAATTTTGGATTAAATTTTGAATTAAATTTTCAATTAAATTTTGAATTAAATTTTGAATTAATTTTGGATTAATTTTGAATTAAATTTTGGATTAAATTTTGAAGTAAATTTTGAAAAGAAATTGAAAAGAAAAGAAATTGAAAAGAAATGGAAATTTAATCTGAATTGTAAATTAATGGAGTTCCAACTGAATAAGTTTCAAATCCAATTTTTCTAGCTTCTTTTTGATCGATAACATTTCTTCCATCAAAAATATAAGCAGGTTTTTCCATAATCTTATAAGTTTCTGCCAAATTTAATTCTTTAAATTCATCCCAATCTGTAAGAATTAAAATTGCATGTGATTCTTTAATTGAATCTTGAGCATTTGAAACAACAGTAACTTGTTTTTCTAAATTAACATTTGGAGTTAATGCTTGTAAATCTCTTAAAATTGTTTCTTTTGTTGCCTTTTTTAATTTTAATTTTAATTTTAATTTTAATTTTAATTTTAATTATAATTTTAATTTTAATTATAATTTTAATTTTAATTTTAATTTTGATTTTAATTTTATTATTAATTTTAATTTTAATTTTATTATTAATTATTAATTTTAATTTTAATTTTAATTTTAATTTTAAATTTTAATTTTATTATTAATTTTAATTTTAATTTTAATATTAATTATTAATTTAATTTTAATTTTGATTTTAATTTTAATTTTAATTTTAATTTTAATTTTAATTTTAATTTTTAATTTTAATTTTGATTTTAATTTTAATTTTAATTTTAATTTAAATTTTAATTTTAATATAAATTTTTTAAACACACTTTTGGATCATAAATTGAAAGATGTGCTCCTTCCTTAATAAGATAATCTGAAATGTAAATTGCAGGTGATTCTCTTGTATCACTTGTATCTTTCTTAAATGCAAATCCTAAAACTGAAATTTTCTTTGAAGTAATATTGTTGAACATTTTATTCAAAATTTTCATAACAAATCTTTTTCTTTGATGATCATTCATAATAACAACTTGTTTCCAATAAGCAACAACCTTTTTAAAAATAATTAAATTTAAATTTAAATTTAAATTTTTTAAATTATTTTTGTTTATATAAACCTCTTTTAAATTGAACCATTCACATAAATAAATCAAATTGAAAAGATCCTTTTGGAAACATGATCCTCCAAACCCAATTCCTGCTCCAAGAAATTTAGGTCCAATTCTTGAATCAAGACCAATTCCACGTGCAATTTCATGAACATTTGCACCACTAAATAAAATTAAAATTAATTAATAATTAAAAATTAAAATTAAAATTAAAATTAAAATTCAAATTAAAATTAAAATTAAAATTAAAATTAAAAATTTATATTCAAATTAAAATTTAATAATTAAAAATAAAAATAAAAATAAAATTAAAATTAAAATTAAAATTAAAATTAAAATTAAAATTAAAATTAAAATTAAAATTAAAATTTAAAATTAAAATTAAAATTAAAATTAAAATTAAAATTAAAATTAAAATTAATAATTAAAATTAAAATTAAAATTAAAATTAATAATTAAAAATTAATAATTAAAATTTAATATTATAATTTATTACGTGACTTCAGCAACTTCAGCAATAGCATTAATAGAAGAAACTCTTTGAGCAAGAAAAGCATTAGCAGTTAATTTAATAAGTTCACTACTAAAAAGATTTGTTGTAACAATTTGTTTATCATCAACCCAACAATAAATTTTTTTCAAAATTTCAATAGCTTTTTGAGCAGATTCAGTATCTTTTCCACCAATAACAACTCTATCAGGTTTTCTTAAATCACGAATAGCAGATCCTTCAGCCATAAATTCTGGATTTGATAGAATTTCAAATGTAACATTAGGTTGTGCATTTGCTTTTAATACTTTCTCAAGATAACTTGATGTTTGAACTGGAACAGTCGATTTTTCTACTATGATTTTATTCGTTTTGGAATATTTCGCTATCATTCTTGCTGTGGATTCAATGTAAGTTAAATTTGTTCCCATTCCGGCTCCTATTCCAGTAGTTTTAGTAGGTGTTCCAACACAAATGTAAATTAAATCTGCTTCATTAATTGACTAAAATTAAATAATAAATTAAATAATAAATTAAATAATAAATAAATTAAATATTAAATAAATTAAATAATATTAAATTAAATAATAAATTAAATAATAAATAAATTAAATAAAAAAATTAAATATTATAATATTAAAATAAATAAAAAATTAAATATTAAATAAATTAAATATTAAATAAATTAAGGTGGTAGTTTATTTGTTGGAAAAACAATAAAAAAATTCTTTATTTTTTTTTAATCCTTTTTATTTTATTTTGCAAATATTCAATTCTTTTCAATTAAAGTTTTCTGTTTTTCAAATCAAGAAATTTTCAGAATTTAATTTCTGGTTTAGAATATTTTTTTTTGATCATTTTTTCGGGAATTCAAACAATTGATTTTTTGTTTTTCATAAAAAGAAATCAGAAAGCTTTTTCTTTCTTCAGAGAAACTTCTCCAAATTCTGAGCACTAGATCTTTGAATAAATGAAATATGATATTCCATCTCCCAATGGGGATGATATCTGTCGAGTTATAAAAAAGGAAAATTAGATATTGTTTTTTCTAGTGTGGATTCCAAAAATCGGAACGATTATCTCTTCAAAGATCTGTGAGGATCGGAATCAATTCTTGTCAGTTTGGCTCACAAATTCTGATTTTAAATTTTGTCAGAACTTAGATTCATCGAGAAATTTTTTCTTGATTTTCGGACAACATATATCCGAATAGGCTATCAAACTTCTCAGGATTAGGTGAAAAAGAATGAATAGTTTCAATTAGGGAATGAAAAGAATAAGGAGAATTAAATATATCAAATAAAAAATGAGAAAAATCTTTTAAAATAAAAAATGATGGAAAAGAAAATTTTCAACATAAACCGATCGGTTTAAAGTGGGGAAAATATTTTTCTTCCATACTTCCCCAATGAGAAGAGATATAACCAAAGAAAAATGGATTTTAGAAATAAAAACAAAATATAGGATTTAATTATCTGGACAAACAATCCGATAAAGTTTTTGTTGAGAAGATTTTTTTATTAAAAAATAATCAGAAAAAAATTCTTTAAAAAAAAAAAAAAACAACAAAGTAAACTACCACCTTAAATATTAAAATTAAATAAATAAATTAAATAAATAAATTAAATATTAAATAAATTAAATATTAAATAAATTAAATAAATTAAATATTAAATATTAAATATTAAATATTAAATAAATTAAATTAAATTAAATTAAATATTAAATATTAAATATTAAATATTAAATAATAACAAAATAAATAAAATAAACAAATTAAATAAAATAAATATTAAATTAAAATTAAATAATTAAATAAATTAAATAAATTAAAAATAAAATAAAATAAAATAAAAAAATTAAATAAATTAAATATTAAATATTAAATATTAAATATTAAATATTAAATATTAAAATATTAAATATTAAATATTAAATATTAAATATTAAATATTAAAATATTAAATATTAAATATTAAATATTAAATATTAAATAAATTAAATATTATATTAAATATTAAATAAATTAAATAAAAATAAATATTAAATAAATTAAATAATAAATTAAATATTAAATATTAAATATTAAATATTAAATATTAAATATTAAATATTAAATATTAAATATTAAATAAATTAAATATTATATTAAATATTAAATAAATTAAATAAAATAAATATTAAATAAATTAAATAATAAATTAAATATTAAATATTAAATATTAAATATTAAATAAATTAAATATTAAATATTAAATATTAAATATTAAATATTAAATATTAAATATTAAATTAAAATTTGAATTGAGGAAAAAAAACCTTTTCTGCATCTGTTGAAAAAAATAAAGATTTATCTCTTTTAGCTTTAATTATATCTTCAAGATCTGGTTCATAAAAAGGTAAATTCTCAGATTTCCAAGCTGCAATTCTTTTTTCATCAACATCAAAAACAGTTGCTTTTATATCTGGATTTTTTTCACAAATAACAGCCATAGTTGGAACACCAACATAACCAGCACCAAGACAACAAATAGGATAAGGTTTTTTTTCCATTTTTTAAATTTAATTTAATTTTTTGAAAAGTAAAAAAATGAAAAAAAATTAATTAAAAAAAAAAAGAAAAAAAAAATAATTTTTTAATTTAATGTCAAGTTGAGTCATGTTTTTTTTTTTTAAATTTTTTTTCATTTTTTTCTTTTCATTTTTCATTTTTTTTCTTTATTATTTAATTAAAATGCATAGTGTTGAAAGTGCTAATAGAATTCTTCAATTATCAAAAAAAAGAAAAGAAAGTCAAGCAAATTTTCAAAAAAGACAACAAGAAGTTAAACAAAAACATCAAGTTCGTGTTGGAGAAATTAGTTCAAAATTTGCAAAAAAAAATCAAGAATTAGAAGAAAAATTAAAACAAGAAACAATTGGTTTAGTTTCTATTAATGATTTTAAAAAGAAAAGAGAACAAATTGAATTAGAAAAAATTGAATTAGAAAAAAAGAAAAAACGAAAAGAAAAAGAAAAAGAAAAAACAAAAGCATTAAATCGTTCAACTTTATCTTTTTCTTTTCCAGATGAAAATGAAGATGATGAAAGTGAAAGTGAAAATGAAAGTGAAAATGAAGATGAAAATGAAAAAAATAATGAAAGTGAAAATGAAAATGAAAATGAAAATGAAAACAAAAATGAAAATAAAAGTGAAAATGAAAATAATCAAAAAGATAATAAAGAAGTTAATCCAAAAAGACATAAAACAAATAAAAAGAAAACATATTCAAAAATTGGAAAAAATCCAAATGTTGATACTTCATTTCTTCCTGATAGAGAAAGAGATGAACAAATAAAAGAACAAAGAAACGAATTAATTAAGCAATGGAAAGAAGAACAAGAAAAAATTAAACAAGAAAAAATAAATATAACTTACAGGTTAATA
The DNA here is from genome assembly GCA_028826165.1 of Anaeramoeba ignava. NCBI lineage: Eukaryota > Anaeramoebidae > Anaeramoeba > Anaeramoeba ignava. The sequence continues at coordinate 52,389 of JAPDFW010000113.1, forward strand.
TTTAATATTTTAATATTTTAATATTTACTATTTTAATAATTTAATATTTTAATATTTTAATATTTAATATTTTAATATTTAATATTTAATATTTAATATTTAATATTTAATATTTAATATTTTAATATTTTAATATTTTAATATTTTAATATTTTAATATTTAATATTTTAATATTTAATATTTAATTTATTTAATTTATTTTAATATTTTAATATTTAATATTTAATTTATTTAATTTATTTTAATATTTTTAATATTTAATATTTTAATATTTAATATTTTAATTTATTTTAATTTATTTAATTTAATTTAATTTAATTTAATTTAATTAATATTTTAATATTTAATATTTAATTTAATATTTTTAATATTTTAATATTTTAATATTTAATTTATTTTAATATTTTAATATTTTAATATTTAATTTATTTTAATATTTTAATTTAATTTTAATTTTAATTTAATTTAATTAATATTTTTAATATTTAATATTTTAATTTAATATTTTAATATTTTAATATTTTTAATATTTAATTTATTTTAATATTTTAATATTTTAATATTTTAATATTTAATATTTAATTTATTTAATATTTTAATATTTAATATTTTAATATTTAATATTTTAATATTTTAATATTTTAATATTTTAATATTTTAATATTTTTAATATTTTAATATTTTAATATTTTTAATATTTTTAATATTTTAATATTTTAATATTTTAATATTTTAATATTTTAATATTTTAATATTTTAATATTTTAATATTTTAATATTTTAATATTTTAATATTTTAATATTTTAATATTTTAATATTTTAATATTTTAATATTTTAATATTTTAATATTTTAATATTTTAATATTTTAATATTTAATATTTAATATTTAATATTTAATATTTTAATATTTATTTAATTTATTTTAATTTTTTATTTATTTAATATTTTAATATTTAATATTTAATATTTAATTTATTTAATATTTTAATATTTTAATATTTTAATATTTAATATTTAATATTTTAATATTTTAATATTTAATATTTTAATATTTAATATTTTAATATTTTAATATTTAATATTTTAATATTTAATATTTAATTTATTTAATTTATTTAATTTAATTTAATTTAATTTAATTGAAAAAAAATTAGTTATTGGGATGGAGCAGGACATCGAAGAACAATGACTATTACTAAAGGTACATCAATATCACAATTTCTTGAAAAAGTACGAATGGAATTTTACAAAGAACTAAAAGCAATATCAGTTGAAGATTTACTATTTGTAAAAGAAGATTTAATAATTCCACAAAATTACACATTTTATGATTTAATAGTAACAAAAGCAAGAGGAAAAAGTGGACCTTTATTTCAATGGGATGTTCATGATGATGTTAGACTTCTTTCTGATGCAAAAAAAGAAAAAGAAGAATCTCATGCTGCAAAAGTTGTTCAACGCTCTTGGTACAATAAAAATAAGCATTTGTTTCCTGCTTCTCGTTGGGAAGTTTTTGATCCATCCATTAAAAGATCAAAATATACTATTTTTGGTGATTGAAAATTTGTTCCACTTTTTTTTTGCTTTTTTTCGCTTTTTTTCGCTTTTTTCTTTTAAAAACAATAATAAAGTTTTTTTTTATTATTTGAAAAATTTAATTTTCATTTTTCATTTTTATTTTTTATTATTTTTTATTAAATGGAAAATATTTTTGGAGAATTAAAGTTAATTAGTAAATTTAAAAGTTTAAAAATTTAAAAATTTAAAAATAAAAATAATTAAATTTTTCATTTTAGTTTTTGGAGCAAGAAATTTAAACGCAAATCTGGATTCAAAAAGTATTTAAAATCTCTTCTTCTTCTTCTTCTTCTTTTATTCAATTATTTAATTTAATTATCGAATTTTAAAAAAATTTTTTTTATTTTTTTCTAGCTTCATTAAATCCTTATTTGACAATTTATAGTTACGAATATAATCATAGAACAAAAGTTATAGAAAATTCAACAAAGCCAAAATGGAATACAAAGTTTTCAATGTAAAAAAAAAATAGTTTGAAAATCAAAAATAATTTTGAAAAGAAAATCATCAAAAAAATTAAACAAAGAAAATTTTTTATTAATCACATTCCGAATTCTAGAAACATTTTCCATCCATTTTTACCAATTATAATTGATATCAAAACAAGAGAAAATAAAAAAAACATTGGAAAAGAAGATCGACTACTTGGAAAATATGAAGTCAATCTTGGATTTCTTTTCGCAAGAACAGGAGACAAATCAACCACAGAAATCAACCTACCCGTAACTTGGTATAACATTTCTCTTAGCGGAGGGGGAACTACACCAACAATAGAAAGCAAAACGGAAAACACTAACAAACCGCAATTGTTGATGAAAATTCAGTACAAAATTCCACAAGAATGGATTAATTTGTATTTGGGTTATTTGTGCCTGAATTATGGTGATTATCCTGATGCGGTGGGATACCTTACAAAAGCCATTCTACAAGCCAAAAATCAACAACAAAAACATGAACTTTTTGCACTTTCTTTGAGAGAGATTTGTTTCGAGATACAAAAAAAACATGAACTAGCCATCTGTGATCTAAACCAGATCATGCAAAATCTTCCAAATTGGGAGTACGCTTATTATCGTATTGCATTGCTCCATTTTTTTGTTGGAGATATTAAAGAAGGAACAGAAAATTTCCAACAAGCTCAAAATTTTGATCAACAAGATCCTCTTTTTAAATTATCTTTAAAAAGACTAGAAAATAAGGTGAAGAACATTGAAAATTTTAAAAGAAAAGAAATTAAAGAACTTTTATTTCAAAACTTTGATGATTCTTCAATTAATTATTTCATTTTATCTTGCCAAAAACAAATTCCACTTGCAAAAGAAAATTTAAAAGAAAATTTAAAAGAAAATTCAAATGAAAATTCAAATGAAAATCAAAACATTTTTTCTCAAAATTATCCTGAAGATAAACCTGTTAATGGTGATCCGTTGCAAGATTCTGATATCGTCAAATATCCTAAATTCATTCCAATAGACAAAAAACCAAAAATCGAATTTAATAACTCAAAAGAAACAAAAACAAATTCAACTTTGGAAAATCAATTACATAATTCTCAATCATTCCAATCTCAAAAAACTTCCCAAAAAACAGATGATGTCGATATTCTTGGTCACCGTAAAAATTGGTTAACTTTTTTCGCAGAATCTGTTGTTGAAAACAAAACAGAAGAGCCAAAAAAACCAAAATCAAAAAAACCAAAATCAAAAAATGATGATCTGGATGATTTTTTGCAAGAAACAATAGAGGAAAATGAAGACAAAACAATAAACCGAAAACTAAATCAAAACCAAGAAATGGTTAAACCAAAGAAAATCCAATCCTCAAGAGATCTACAGCATTTGGAAAAGCCTCAAATTGAAAACAAAACAAAACAAAATGAAAAATCAAGAAATGAATTGAATTCAAAAAAAGAATTTCCCGAAAAGAAAAGGGAAATTGAAGAAATGGAAACTCAAGAGAACGATCCAAACTCAAAAGTTGATAATGTTGAGTCTGTAGATTTGTCTGTTGAAAAATCAAGGAAGGTTGATCAAAAAATTTCACAAAAAACGTCAACTCAAAAAGGAATTCGACCTTCAGAAATTCGAAAGCAAAGATTTCGTGGGCCAAAAAAAGGGGTAAAAATACAATTTGGTGCTATGGATGATGTTTAATTTTTTCTTCTCTCTCAATTTATTTTGCTTTTTCCCTTCTTTTTTTTTGTTTAATTTGGATTTATTATTAATGAAATTTTGACAACCAAAATGAAAAATCAAAACAAAAATTAAAATTTTTTTTTTAAACAAAAAATTCGGAAAATCATTTTTTTCTTTTTCATTTTTTTCATTTTCATTTTTTTCATTTTCATTTTTTAATGAATAACTTTAATCAATTTTACAATTCTCAAAATTACTCTCCTTTTTTAACAACAATTCCAAGAACAGATCCTCAATTTGAAAAAATAATATTTGTTGCCGGAAAACATTTTTTAAAATATTTTGATGGAATAAAAAAAAATTTTGTTCAAAATAATCCACAACAAGATGTAAATGCCACAAAAAAGACATGAATTTAAAAAGAAAATTTTATCATTTTTCATTTTCATTTTTATTTTTCATTTTTCATTATTTTTTTTTTGATAGAATCAAAATGTTGAGAAAGAAAGTTTTGTTATTTATCAAAGAAAAAGAGAATCACAATCACTTCAAGATATAAAATATAGAATAGTTTCTTTTTCTTCAATAAAACAAGTCAATTTTAATTTAACTCCTGGATTTCGTTATCAAAAAACACAAAAAGAAGAAGTTGTTCTTAGTTTGAATGAAAATGGAAATTTGTTTCCAACTTTTTATTTTCTTGAAAAAAATAAACTTGATGAACTTTTGACAAAATTAGAAGAAATTAAAAAAGATTTAGAACTAGATTTCCAAATTTTAAATCAAAATTTAAATCCAAATCCAAATCAAAGTCAAATTTTAAATCAAAGTCAAAATTTAAATCCAAATCAATTTTTAAGTCCAAATAAAATTATGAATCCAAATCCAAATCCAAATCAAAGTCAAATTTTAAATCAAAGTCAAAATTTAAACCAAAATCAATTTTTAAGTCCAAATAAAATTATGAATCCAAATCAAAATTTAAATCAAAACCAAATTTTAAATCCAAATCCAAATCCAAATCAAAATCAAAGTCAAATTTTAAATCAAACCCAACTTGAAAACCAAATTTTAAATCCAAATCCAAATCCAAATCAAAGTCAAATTTTAAATCAAAATTTAAACCAAAATCAATTTTTAAGTCCAAATAAAATTATGAATCCAAATCAAAATCAAAGTCAAAATTTAAATCAAACCCAACTTGAAAATCAAATTTTGAATCCAAATCCAAATCCAAATCCAAATCAAAATCAAAGTCAAAATTTAAATCAAAACCAAAATCAAAGTCAAAATTTAAATCAAAGTCAAAATCAAAGTCAAAACCAAAATCAAAATCAAAATCAAAGTCAAAATCAAAGTCAAAATTTAAATCAAAGCCAAAATCAAAATTTAAATCAAAGTCAAAATCAAAGTCAAAATTTAAATCAAAGCCAAAATCAAAATTTAAATCAAAATCAAAATGAAAATCAAATTTTAATTCCAAGAAATATCCAAACCAATAAAAGCCAAAATTTAAATCCAAATCAATTTTTAAGTCCAAATAAAATTATGAATCCAAATCCAAATCCAAATCAAAGTCAATTTCCAAATCAATTTCCAAATCAAATGATGAATCCAAATCAATTTCCAAATCCAAATCAATTTCCAAATCAAAATCAATTTCCAAATCAAAATCAATTTCCAAATCAAAATCAATTTCCAAATCAAAATCAATTTCCAAATCAAAATCAATTTCCAAATCAAAATCAATTTCCAAATCAAAATCAATTTCCAAATCAAATGATGAATCAAAATCAATTTCCAAATCAAAATCAATTTCTAAATCAATTTCCAAATCAATTTCCAAATCAAATGATGAATCCAAATCAATTTCCAAATCAATTTCCAAATCAAAATCAATTTCCAAATCAATTTCCAAATCAAATGATGAATCAAAATCAAAAACAATTTCCAAATCAAAATCAATTTCAAAATCAAAATCAAATGATGAATCAAAATCAATTTCCAAATCAATTTCCAAATCAAATTCCAAATCAAATGATGAATCCAAATCAATTTCCAAATCAAAATCAATTTCCAAATCAAAATCAACTTCAAAATCAATTTCAAAATCAATTTCAAAATCCAAATCAATTTCAAAATCAATTTCAAAATCAATTTCAAAATCAAAATCAATTTCAAAATCAATTTCCAAATCAAATTTTAAATCAAAATCAAAACCAAAATCAAAACTCAAAATCAAAATCAAAATCAAAATCAAAATCAAAATCAAATTGAAAATCAAATTGAAATTTTAAATCAAAGTCTACTTGAAAATCAAATTTTAAATCAAATTACAAAGTAAATTAAATTTATTAAATTATTTTAAATTCAAAACAAACACTAATTTAATTAACAATTAAATTTTTTTTTTTAAATTTTAAAGTCAAAATTCTTTAAGTCAATCTCAACAATTATTAACTCCAAAATTTTTGAAAAAAGAAAGTCAAGAAATTTTATTAAAATCTTCAATCAATCAAACTCAAAAACAAGATAAGAAAATAACAAAAGAACAAATTTCAAAAGCTTTAATAAATCTTTCTAATAATGAAAACTTTCTTGAATTTTTACTAAATGAAATTAAAAAAGATTAAAAATTTAAAAAAAACAAAAAGAAAGAATTCCAAAAAGAAAAAAATTTTTTTTTCCTTTTCAAAAAATCAAAAAAAAATAAAAACAAAAAATAAAAAATATTCTTTTAAAAAAAAAGAAAAAGATTTGTTTTGATTTGAAAGAAAAGTTTAATTAACCAAAAACCAAAAATCAAAAATCAAAAAAAAAAAAAAAGCGAAAATCAAAAGCGAAAATCAAAAGCGAAAATCAAAAAGAAAAGCCAAAAAGAAATGTTGTTGCAAAGAAATGTTGTTGAAATGATTAAGAAGGATTTTTTTCTGAGAAACACTTTAGGTTTTATGTTTGAATTAGTTTATTGATCCTTTTTTTTTTGGTTATTCTAAATAAAGTGGACCAATAAAAAAAAAATCAAAAAGAAAAAACAAAATCAAAAAGAAATTTAAAAAACAAAAAAAAAACATTACAAAACAAACGCAGATCCAAAATTAAATAATAAGCATAATAAATAAAAAAATAAAATCAAATAAAACCAAATCAATTCAATTCAAATCAATTCAAATCAATTCAAATCAATTCAAATAAAATCAAATCAATTTAATTGAGATAAAGAAAGAAAGAAAAGAAAGAAAGAAAGAAATAGATCAATTTGAATAAGCATTGAATTAAAATATCAAAATCAATAAAGAAAATTAAGAAAGATTAGAAAAAAAAAGATTATAAAAGAAAGAAGAAGAAATATTTACCTAAAAAATAAAATTAAAATTAAAATTAAAATTAAAATTAAAATTAAAATTAAAATTCATTTATAAATTAAAATTAAAATTAAAATTAAAATTAAAAATTAAAATTAAAATTCATTTATAAATTAAAATTTACCGGATCAAGATGATTATTTTGAAAGTACATAGCAGCTAATTGTTGTTGATATTGTTGATATTGTTGATATTGTTGATATTGTTGCATTTGTTGATATTGTTGATATTGTTGTTGTTGATATTGTTGCATTGCCTTATCAGAATTTGGATCAGTAGACATTTGATTTGGATCTTGTGCCATCATATTATAATAATATAAATTCTATACATTTATTCAGATTCAAATTCAATTAAAATTATAATTAGTTTGTTTTAAATAAAAAGATAATTTAACTTAAAAAATAAATTACATTCTATAAATATTTTGAATTGAAATTTGGATTAAAATTAAAATTTGAATTTTTTATTGATTTTATTTTATTTTTTTGAATTACCCATGAATATTGTTGGTTTGCTGAGTTGTTTTGTCCTGAAAAATTATGTCCTTGAGGATATTGTTTTTTAGTTCTTTTACCAAAATTACACTTTATTTTCACATTCGCAATTTCTTGGTCATTCATTGTTTGAATTGCCTTTGAATATTTAAAATTAAAATTAAATTTAAAATTAAAATTAAAATTATAATTAAAATTATAATCAAAATTTAAAATTATAATTAAATAAATTAAATAAATTACTTGATCAGCTGCTGCTTCTCCATCTTCATCATTTGAGAAATGAATAAAACCAAATCCTTTTAATTTTCCTTGAGTTTTTGGTAAATTGATTCCAGAAATTTCACCAAATTTTTGGAAAGCACTTCGTAAAATATCTTCTGTTATGTGTTGACCTTGTGTAGCATCAAATTGAACATGAACGCTATTTTTACGGAAAGAATCATCTCCCCAATTAATTCTCATTTTGTGTGAATCTAATTAAATAATTTTAAATTTTAATTTTAATTTTAATTATGATTTTAATTTTAATTTTAATTTTAATTTTAATTTTAATTTTAATTTTAAATATAATTTTAATTTTAATTTTAATTTTAATTTTAATTTTAATTTTAATTTTAAATATAAATTTAAATTTAATTTTAATTTTTATTTTAATTATTTTAATTTAATTTTTATTTTAATTTTAAATTTTAATTTTAATTTTGATTTTAATTTTAATTTAATTTTAATTTTAATTTTTAATTTTAATTTTGATTTTAATTTTAATTTTTAATTTTAATTTTAAATTTTAATTTTAATTTTAATTTTATTTTTAATTTTTATTTTAATTTTAATTTTAATTTTTTTTTTTTTTAATTTTAATTTTAATTTTAATTTTAAATCTAACAAAATTTGAAATTTTAATTTTAACAATTTTGATTTTGATTTTAAATTTAATTTTAATTTTTAATAAAATTAAAAATTTTTTTTATTTTCAAATTAAAATTTTAATTAAAAATTTTAATTAAAAAGTTTTAATTTTAATTTTAATTTTAATTTTATTTTCCAAATTTTAATTTTAAATTTTATTTAATTTTAATCCAATTTTAATTTTTAATTTCCAATTTTAATTTTAAACCTTTTTAGCTTAATTTTAATTTTAATGGAACTAAATTTTAAATTTTTTTTATTTTGATTTTAATTTTAATTTTAATTTTAATTTTTAATTTTAAATTTTAATATTAATTTTTATTTTAATTTTAATTTTAATTTTAATTTTAATTTACCAATTTTAATTTTAATTTTGGGATCTTAATTTTAATTTTAATTTAAATCTAACAAAACCCAAACCTTTATTTTAATTTTTTTTTTATTTTAAATTGGATTTTGTTTTTAAAAATTTTCAATTTTTTTCAAATGAATAAAATTTTAATAAAAATTTTTACCTAAAAATTTTAATTTTAATTTTTCTGTTTTAACTTTAATTTCCAAAATTTTAAACAACTAAATTTGTATTTTCTTTTTAGCCCATCCAATTCTAATTTTTCGATTTCCAATTTTAATTTTAATTTTTAAACCTTTTTAATTTTTTTTGCATCTTTATGGAACTAAAAATAATTTAAAAATTTTATTTTTAATTTTTGATTTTAATTTTGATTTTAATTTTAATTTTATTTTTAATTTTTGATTTTAATTTTAATTTTAATTTTTAATTTTAATTTTAATTTTAATTTTAATTTTAATTTTAATTTAATTTTAATTTTAATTTATGATTTTAATTTTAATTTTAATTTTAATTTTAAATTTTTAATTTTAATTTTAATTTTAATTTATAATTTTAATTTTAATTTTAATTTTAATTTTAATTTTTAATTTTAATTTTTAATTTTAATTTTAATTTTAATTTTAATTTTAATTTTAATTTTAATTTTAATTTTAATTTTAATTTTAATTTTTATTTTAATTTTAATTTTAATTTTAATTTTAATTTTAATTTTAATTTTGATTTTAATATTAATTTTAATTATTTTAATTTTAATTTTAATTTTAATTTTAATTTTAATTTTAATAATTTTAAATGAATTTTAATTTTTGTTTGGTAAAAAATATGAAAAACAAAAAATACCTTAAAATGAACAAAACCGTATCCAAGATTGTTTCCTGTGTTTCTATCTTTTTTAATATCAATTTTTTCAAGTTCACCAAATTTAGAAAAGATATTTTTAAGTTCAGTCTAAAAATAAAAATAAAAATAATTAAATTTAGTTTTTGTTTTTAAAATTTAATTTAATGTTTAAATAGATAAAAATGTAGATTTACATCAGTGACATTTCGAGAAAGATCACCAACAAAAAGACAACGATCTTCTGGCATTTCTATTTTTACAAAAACAATTGAAATTGAAATTTAAATTTAATTTGTTAATTTGTTTATTTGTTAATTTGTTAATGTTTTATGTTTTTTTTTTGGTTTATTTATTATTAAATTTACCTTGTGATTCTGACATTTTTTTTGAATTCATTTTTTTTTATATTTTTGTTTGTTTTATATAAAAAAAAAAATTTTTTTTGTTTTTGTTTTTTTATTTTATTTTTTTTTTTTGGAAAGAATAAAAAAGAAAAAAATAAAAAGGAAAAAAATGAAAAAAAGAAAAAGAAAAAAAAAATAAAATTTTTAATTAAAAAATCGTTATTTTTCTCAATTTAAAAAAATTTTTCTTTTTTTTTAATTTAATTTTATTTTTTCTCCTTTTTATTTTTTTCATTTTTCATTTTTCCCTTTTTTTTTAATTAATTAAATTTTTAATAAAGATTTTTAATCAAAATTTTAATCAAAAAAAAATATGCCAAAACATAAAATAATTTCTACAGTTCCTTATTCTTCCAAAAAAAATTGTTTTATTATTGGATTTAATGATTTTAAAATGTTTGAAATTGAAGAAAATAATGTAAGAAAAAATTTATACCAAAAAATAAAAAAAAGTAAATAATAAATAAATAATAAATCAATAATAAAATTTTTTCCAAATTAAATTTTAAAATAAATTCAAAATAGATTTTTTTAAGAGATCAAACAAAAATTGATATAAATAATTGGAAAGTAAAAAATAAATAAAAAATAAAAAATAAAACGAAAAATCAAAAAAACATACTTTTATATCAAACAAATCCTGGAATGTTAAAAAGACTTTTGATACCAAACAGAAATAAAAAAATATTTATACTAGTGTTTTGCATGGAATCCAAACAATCAATCTCAACAACTTAGTGTTGGATTAAAAGATGGAAAAGGGATAATCTTTGATACTTTTCCTTTCTTTCCAGTGATGGAACTTAATCATGCTTTACATGCTAATTCTGTTTGTGAAACAATTTCATGGAATTCTATAAATTCCAATTTGATATTGACAGGTTTTAATAAGTCTAAAAATGGATCTTCAGCATTGATTTGGAACACAACAAAATTTACAGAAAACAGCATCAAAAACAAGAATGATCTCTCACAAATATCTGTATCACAAGTTCCTTCTATGAAGGATTCAAGCGCAGATATACAAACACAAACAACCAATAATTTTATAGGAGCAAAATATTTATTAATTGATGAAACAACAATATTTCGTGAAAAAACAAATAGAAACACAATTACAATTACTGAACCTTTTCTAAAATTATCAACAAAAGATCCTACCTCAAGCTCTTCTTGGGTTCCTGGTAGTGATAATTCTATTTTGATTGGTTCCAAAAATCGAGTTGTCAGATTTTTCGATCTTAGATCTGGTGTTAATCAAGTTAATTCTTTAAATGCTCATTCAAAAAGTGTTGTTTCAATTGATTTTGACCCTTTTAATATCTCACGTTTTGCTACTTATTCTCATGATGGAAATGCAAAAATTTGGGATTTAAGAGATATTTCTCAACCAATATCCTTATTTTCAACAATTATTTTCTTTTTGGGAAATTTCTAAATCTAAATCTAAATCTAAATCAAAATCAAAATCAAAATCAAAATCAAAATCAAAATCAAAATCAAAATCAAAATCTAAATCTAAATCTAAATCTAAATCTAAATCAATTTCTAAATCAAAATCAAAATCAAAATCAATATCTAAATCAATTTCTAAATCAAAATCAAAATCAAAATCAATTTCTAAATCAAAATCAAAATCAAAATCAAAATCAAAATCAATTTCTAAATCTAAATCAATTTCTAAATCAATTTTTAAATCAATTTCTAAATCAATTTCTAAATCAAAATCTAAATCAAAATCAAAATCAATTTCTAAATCAATTTCTAAATCAATTTTTAAATCAATTTCTAAATCAATTTCTAAATCAATATCAAAATCAAAATCAATTTCTGAATCAATTTCTAAATCAATTTCTAAAAAATTTCTAAATCAAAAATCAATTTTAAAAATCAATTTTTTAAATCAATTTTTAAATCAATTTTTAAATCAATTTTTAAATCAAAATCTAACTAAATCTAAATCTAAATCTAAATCAATTTTTAAATCAATTTCTAAATCAATTTCTAAATCAATATCAAAATCAAAATCAATTTCTGAATCAATTTCTAAATCAATTTCTAAATCAATTTCTAAATCAAAATCAATTTTTAAATCTAAATCAATTTCTAAATCAATTTTTAAATCAATTTTTAAATCAATTTTTAAATCAATTTCTAAATCAAAATCTAAATCAAAATCTAAATCAAAATCAAAATCAATTTCTAAATCAAAATCAAAATCAAAATCAATTTCTAAATCAATTTCTAAATCAAAATCAAAATCAAAATCAATATCTAAATCAAAATCAATTTCTAAATCTAAATCAAAATCAAAATCAAAATCAATTTTTAAATCAATTTCTAAATCAATTTCTAAATCAAAATCAATTTCTAAATCAAAATCTAAATCAAAATCTAAATCACTTTCTAAAAAATCAAAAAATAAATCAAAATCAAAAATCAAAATCAAAATCATTTTCTAAATCAAAATCAATTTCAAAATCAAAATCAATTTCAAAATCAAAATCAAAATCAATTTCTAAATCAATTTCTAAATCAAAATCAAAATCAAAATCAAAATCAAAATCAATATCAAAATCAAAATCAAAATCAAAATCAAAATCAAAATCAAAATCAAAATCAAAATCAAAATCAAAATCAAAATCAAAATCAAAATCAAAATCAAAATCAAAATCAAAATCAAAATCAAAAAAAATTTCAAAATCAAAATCAATTTCAAAATCAAAATCAATTTCAAAATCAAAATCAATTTCAAAATCAAAATCAAAATCAATTTCTAAATCAATTTCTAAATCAATTTCTAAATCAATTTTAATTTCTAAATCAATATCAAAATCAATATCAATATCAATTTCTAAATCTAAATCAATTTTAATTTCTAAATCAATTTCAAATTCAAATTCAAATCAATTTTTATTTAAATTTTAATTCCTTGATAAATATAATATCTACATTTTTGAATTAGCTCCATTTCAAAAACAAATACAAAAACTTAAATGGTCTCCAACAAAAAGAGGACTTTTAGGAATTTTATGTAAAAATTCCAATATAATACAAACATGGAATTTAGAAAGTTATTCATCTAGAACAGAAGGACCATCAATATACAAAACAATTATTCTTGATACTCCTTTTAAAAGTAGAATTATTAATCAAAATTAAAATCAAAACTAAAATTTAAAATCAAATTAAATTCAAAATTAAAATTAAAATTAAAATTCAAATTAAAATTAAAATTAAAATTAAAATTAAAATTAAATTTAAATTCTCTCAGATTCATTTTCACAAGAATCATTATGCTCTTTCGATTGGATTGAAAATCAATCAAAACCTTGTTTGTTATCAATAACAGGATCAAATCTAATTCAAATTAAACCAATTCGGAATGTGATTCTTCCAAAATTTACAAATCATCCAAAAATACTTTTTACAGGAGATAATGCAATATTTAAAGAAAAAATATCACGTTCTCCATTTCCTCTTGAAATGCAAAAACCTTATTATGATATTTCCGAACTTATAAAAAAAAGAGCAAAAAATGGATATTCACTTGATATTTCAAAAAATATTTCAATTTTTTCCAAAAATTCAAAATCAGAAAATGAAGACTTATATTCTATTTGGAAATTTATAAGAAAATTAAATAAAACCAATAGTGAAATTCTTTCTTTAGGAGTAACAAAAATATTAACAAATCAAAAAGAAAATTCAAGTAATTGAAAAAATTAATCAATTTTTGGAATGAAAAAAATTTCTTTTCTTTTTTTCTTTAAAAAACAATATTTAAATCATAATTTATTTTTGTTTTTAGCTCAATTAACTAAATATCATGGAGATATTCAAATTCCTCAATTCGAAAGCAAAGAAAGAAAAGAAATTTTTCATTTTTGTGGATGGGAAAATTATAAAGAATGGAAAATGAGCAAATCAAAAACAATTGAAAGAATTATTGCAATTGCAATATTTAATTTTGATTTTGATTTTGCAATATCATTATTACAATCATTTGAAAAAGAAGAGAAAAATTCAAATCAAAAAAATTCAAATCAAAAATTTAAATCAAAAATTCAAATCAAAATGAAAATAATCAGACAGAAGAAGAAAATGAATATTCACTTCCATATTCTTTACTTTCATTAGCACTTTCAGGTGTTGAAGAAAAAGAAACAGAAAGATGGAAAGAAACTTGTCAAAATTTGGTTCCACTTTTTAAAAATCCATATTTAAAAGTGGGATTTTCTTTTTTATCACAAGATTGGGATAATTGCCAAACAATTTCATATAATAGACAACTATTAATACAAGATAGAGTTGCATTTTCATGCGCATTTCTTGATGATACAACACTTTTGGAAATTGTAAATTATTATGAAAAATTATATATGGAAACTGGTGAATTACTTGGACTTTTTTTTACAGGAATTAATAGTTATAAAGCAATTTATTTAATAAGAAAATACGTCAACAAAACAAATGATATTCAAACTGCAATTCTTATATTAATTAATTTATTACCAACAATTGTTAATACTCAAATAACTAACATCGATCCAAAAATTTCCGTTCAAGCTCTTTTACTTTCAAGAAATTGGTTGAAAACTTACCGTTCTCTTTTGGATCAACTTGGATTATGGGAACAACGTGCTTTGTTTGATATTCAACTTAATTCCTTTTTAAATTTAAATAATATTACATGGCTGTCAAACAAAATGAGAAAAACAATTGATGATAATTTTTCAGAAATTATTTGTATGTTTTGTAAATCAAAAATTCGCATTTCAGATGATGCTGAATTTTGTCCTAATTGTGGGAAATCTTTACCAAAATGTTATGTTTGTTCAAAAAGGATTGATTTTGGAAAATTACATCAACATCAAAATAAAAATCAAATTCAAATTGAAAATCAAATTCAAAATCAAAATCAAAATCAAAATCAAAATGAAAATGAAAATCAAAATCAAAATCAAAATAAAATTCAAATTCAAAATCAAAATCAAAATCAAAATGAAAATCAAAATGAAAATCAAATTGAAAATCAAATTGAAAATCAAATTCAAATTCAAAATCAAAATCAAAATCAAAATCAAATTAAAAATCAAAATCAAATTCAAATTCAAATTGAAAATCAAAATCAAAATCAAATTCAAATTCAAATTCAAAATCAAAATCAAAATCAAAATCAAATTCAAAATCAAAATCAAAATCAAAATCAAATTGAAAATCAAAATCAAAATCAAAATCTAAATCAAAATCAAAATCAAAATCAAAATCAAAATCAAAATCAAAATCAAAATCAAAATCAAAATCAAATTAAAAATCAAATTCAAATTCAAATTGAAAATCAAAATCAAAATCAAATTAAAAATCAAAATCAAATTAAAAATCAAATTCAAAATCAAAATCAAAATCAAAATCAAAATTTAATTGAAATTGATAATGATTCAGATTCTCATACTCTTTGTTGGTGTCAAAAATGTTTTCATGTTGCTCATCTTTCTTGTGCTGCTAAATGGTTTAAATCTCATTCAGAATGTGGTGTTTATCGTTGTCATTGTCATTGTTGGGAAATGACAACTAAAAAAAGGATTTTTTAAAAAGAGGATCTTTTCAAATTAATTTAAAAATTAAATAAAATAATAAAAGGGGGCAAATTATATTTAAATTAAATTTTTTTTATTTATTTTTCAATTTTTTTTTTTTCATTTTTTTCCTTTTTATTTTTTTTCTTCTTTTATTTTCTTCTTTATTTTTAAAATAAAAAAAAAATTTAATTTTTATTATAATTTAAATGGCACTTGGAACACAAAAACGTAAAAAAAAATAATAAAAAATAATAAAAAATAATAAAAAATAAAAGGAAAAAAATTTTAATTAAAAAAATTTATTTTTGATTATTTTTATATTTTATAGAGTAATTTATTTAGTTTATTCAAAATATTTCTCTTTTAGATTTTTTTATTTTTTAACCATTTTTTTTTCCTTTTTGCTTTTTTTTAATTAAACAAGACTTCTTATTTTTTCTTTTGCACTTGCAGTTGGAATTTGTAAGTTTATTTAGAACTGAACTATTTTAAAAATTAACGAAAATCCAATTCAAATTAAATACAAATTATTTATTAAATTAATTATTAAATTAATTATAAAATTATTTATAAAATTATTTATAAAATTAATTATAAAATTATTTATAAAATTAATTATAAAATTATTTATAAAATTAATTATAAAATTATTTATAAAATTATTTATAAAATTATTTATAAAATTAAATATAAAATTATTTATAAAATTATTTATAAAATTATTTATAAAATTATTTATAAAATTATTTATAAAATTATTTATAAAATTATTTATAAAATTATTTATAAAATTATTTATAAAATTATTTATAAAATTATTTATAAAATTAAATATAAAATTAATTATTTATAAAATTATTTATAAAATTATTTATAAAATTAATTATTAAATTATTTATAAAATTAATTATTAAATTATTTATAAAATTAATTAAATTATTTATAAAAATTATTTATAAAATTATTTATAAAATTATTTATAAAATTATTTATAAAATTATTTATAAAATTATTTATAAAATTATTTATAAAATTAAATAAAATTATTTATAAAATTATTTATAAAATTATTTATAAAATTATTTATAAAATTATTTATAAAATTATTTATAAAATTAATTATAAAATTAAATATAAAATTATTTATAAAATTAAATATAAAATTATTTATAAAATTAAATATAAAATTATTTATAAAATTATTTATAAAATTATTTATAAAATTAATTATAAAATTAAATATAAAATTATTTATAAAAATTATTTATAAAATTATTTATTAAATTAATTATAAAATTAATTATAAAATTAAATATAAAATTATTTATAAAATTATTTATAAAATTATTTATAAAATTATTTATAAAATTATTTATAAAATTATTTATAAAATTAATTATAAAATTATTTATAAAATTAATTATAAAATTATTTATCAAATTATTTATAAAATTATTTATAAAATTATTTATAAAATTATTTATAAAATTATTTATAAAATTAATTATAAAATTATTTATAAAATTATAAAATTATATATAAAATTATTTATAAAATTATTTATAAAAATTATTTATAAAATTATTTATAAAATTATTTATAAAATTATTTATTAAATTAAATATAAAATTATTTATAAAATTATATATAAAATTATTTATAAAATTATTTATAAAATTATTTATAAAATTATTTATAAAATTATTTATAAAATTATTTATAAAATTATTTATAAAATTATTTATAAAATTATTTATAAAATTATTTATAAAATTATTTATAAAATTATTTATAAAATTAATTATAAAATTAAATATAAAATTATTTATAAAATTATTTATAAAATTATTTATAAAATTAAATATAAAATTATTTATAAAATTATTTATAAAATTATTTATAAAATTATTTATAAAATTATTTATAAAATTAAATATAAAATTATTTATAAAATTATTTATAAAATTATTTATAAAATTAAATATAAAATTATTTATAAAATTATTTATAAAATTATTTATAAAATTATTTATAAAATTATTTATAAAATTATTAATAAAATTATTTATAAAATTATTTATAAAATTATTTATAAAATTATTTATAAAATTATTTATAAAATTATTTATAAAATTAAATATAAAATTATTTATAAAATTAAATATAAAATTATTTATAAAATTATTTATAAAATTATTTATAAAATTTCTTTTTGAAATTGTTTTTATTTAGTATTAAATATAGTTGCATGCGCTGTTTATCATGAATGGATTTTACTTGTTGTTATTTTGTTTTATTTCTTTACAGCGCTTCCAAACATTCTTTGTGGATCTACTTCAGAAGATTTTCTTGCAGATTCACCATCAAAGTAAATTTAAAATTTAATAATAATTTTATTTAATAATTTTATTTAATAATTTTATTTAATAATTTTATAAATGAAATAGTTTGGAATTGATTGCAAATTTCTTTACAGGAATTTTAAGCGTTTCAGGATTTGGTAAATTTATATTATATTAATTTAATTATTTTAATTATTTATATTATATTAATTATTTTAATTATTTAAATTATATTAATTATTTTAATTATTTAAATTATATTAATTATTTAAATTATATTAATTATTTTAATTATTTTAATTATATTAATTGTTTTAATTATTTTAATTATTTTAATTATTTTAATTATTTTAATTATTTTAATTATATTAATTATTTTAATTATTTTAATTATTTAAATTATATTAATTATATTAATTATTTTAATTATTTTAATTATTTTAATTATTTAAATTATTTTAATTATTTTAATTATTTATATTATATTAATTATTTTAATTATTTTAATTATTTTAATTATATTAATTATTTTAATTATATTAATTATTTAAATTATTTTAATTATTTTCTTTGTTAAAAAAAAATAATCAGCATTGCCACTTGTTCTAGCACATACGGGAGCAGTGAAAATAGAAGCTGCAATTTTATCTCTTTGTGGAGGAATTGTTGTCGCAGTTACAGTTATTTTTGCATTGAAAAGGATTGTTGGAAAAAAACCAGATTTTTAACAAATTGATTTCTTCTTTTTAATTCAAAAACAAAACACAATTTTTTCTTCTTTTTTTTAATTCAATCAAATTTTTTTTTTCTTTTGATTAATTTTCAAAATTTTCAGTTTTCAAAGTTTCTTTTTTTTTGGAAATATAATCTTCAGTCAGAAGCATTAAAATATCAAAATCTCTCTTTATTTCAAATTAAATTTTTTTCATTTTGATTTTCAAATTGATTTTCAATTTATTTGAATTTGAATTTGATTTTGAATTTGAATTTGAATTTGAATTTGAATTTTAATTTTGATTTTGATTTTGATTTTGATTTTGATTTTGATTTTGATTTTGAATTTAATTTTGATTTTGATTTTGATTTTGATTTTGATTTTGATTTTCAAGTTGATTTTAATTTGAATTTGATTTTGATTTTGATTTTGATTTTGATTTTGATTTTGAAAAACCAGATTTTTAATTTTAAATTGATTTTTGATTTTCTTTTGATTTCAAAATTTTGATTTTGAAAACACAATTTTGATTTTGATTTTTATTTTCATTTCAAATTTTTCTTTTGATTTTCATTTTTTCAAAATTTTCATTTTTTTCAAAGATTTCTTTTTGAATTATAATTTTCATTTTGATTTTAAAATTTTGAATTTGATTTTGATTTCAAATTAAATTTTTCATTTTGATTTTGATTTTGATTTTGATTTTGATTTTGATTTTGAATTTGATTTTCATTTGAATTTGATTTTGAATTTGATTTTGATTTTGATTTTGATTTTCAATTTGATTTTGATTTTCAATTTGATTTTGATTTTGATTTTGATTTTGATTTTGAATTTAATTTTGATTTTGATTTTGAATTTGATTTTCATTTTGATTTTGATTTTGAATTTAATTTTGATTTTGATTTTCATTTTCAATTTGATTTTGATTTTGATTTTGATTTTGATTTTGAATTTGAATTTTGATTTTGATTTTGAATTTGGTTTTTTTTCAATTTAATTTTTCAGTATTCCAAAAAGTAAAATTAATTGATGAAATAAATAAATTCTTCCAAATAAATTTTTGAATCAAAGATCCAAAACAAGCTTCTATTAAAAACGCATAAAATTTTCTAAATAAACTTTGTTGATTAAAAAATTTTTTCCAAATTTTTGATTGAGAAATAAAAATAATTGAAGCATTTGAAGTATTTTCTTTGCAAATCTGAAGAAATTCTTTGAAACAAAAAGTATTTCCATCAGGAAGTATCCAATCACCTGATTTTTGGTTGCAATTTCCTGAAAATACAACAAGATAAACAGCAATTTCTTTGGAGAAAAAATTTTTGAAATTAAAAATTAAATCATCTTTGGAATAATTTTTTCCGTGAAAATAATAAATTTGAAAAGGAAAATTCTGTAATTCCTTTTTTAAAGAAAAACAATAATCTCGAAATTGTCTTTTTTTAAATGATTTGCGAATTGCCACTTGAGAATCTTCTTGTTTTTTCGAATCAATAAATATTGCTCTTGAAAATGAAGGAAGAATTTGTAGAGTTGAAGTTGCAATTATGAAAATAACAAGATTGCTAAGAAAAGAAAGAATATTTATCAATTGGATAAATTCATGATCCAAAAAAAACCGAATCCAAATTTTCTTATTTTCTTGAGAAATGAAATTTGATTCAAATGGAATTTGTTTTGAAATTAAAAGTCTTTCCAAAATTATCAAAATCATTGTTTCCAAGCAATTTATTGCAATAGAAGTGCAAAAATACCGACATTTCAAAATGATATTAATTAAGATTTTCCGTTCATTTTTCGCAAGTGTTTTTTCTTGGTTTTCAATCAAAAGAGTTGATGAAATGAAAGGTTTTGATAATGAAATGAAAGCGAGCATTTTGTTAATATTTGAATACTGTCTAAAAACCATATAAATCCTCAAATAGCAAATTATATTTTTCAAATGGAATAAAAATATTGAAATTGTTGACATGATCAGAATAACGGAAAAAATTTTGATAAAAAAAAGTGCTCTTGAATTTCTTCCAAATAAAAATTCAAATGAAATTTTCTTCCAATTTTGTTTTGCCAAAAATTCAAGAGGAAAAGCAACAAATTTAATTGCCAAAATTTGAGTAAATAAAACTACTATTGTTTGCAAAAGCAAAAATAAATAAAAAATTGAGAAAATTAATTTTAAGATTGAAATCCCATCAATTGAAACAAATTGGATTAAAACTTGGAATTGAATAAAAGAAAATATTAAAAAGAAGATGAAGGTCTTTTGTTTGTTTTTTTTAAAGAAGCAAAAATATAAAAATGAGAAGAAAAAAAAATTTTTTTTTTGGGAATTTTTTTCTTGTTTTACAAAAATATAAGAAATTTTGTTTTTAATTTCAAGTTGTAAAATATCGTTAATTAAAAAAGCAAGAAAAAGAAGATCTGTATTTAATGATTTAAGTTGAATCCAATGAGGAAAGTAAATGGAATTAAAAGAGAAATTTAAAAGAATAATTTGTAAAAAAATTTTAGGGAAAAAATCGGAATTTTTTGAAAATAATTTGAAGATTAAAAATAAAATTTGGAAGAATAAAATGAGAACGAAAATGAACATGAAAAAAGAGTTTTTAATATAAATTAGAGTTAAAAATAAAGGCCATAAATCATATGGAGTTGATAATAAAGTTTTTTTTTGAGGATTTGATAAAAATAAGAAGAAAGAAAGAAGAAACCAAATTATAGAAATTATTGGTTGAGTTTGAGTAAAAGAAGATAAAGAAAAAACTTGGAATAATAAAGTAAATTTTAAATCTAAATTAACTTTCATGATTTTCAATTAAATAAAATGAAAAAAAATGAAAAAAGAAAAAATGAAAAAAAAATTTTTCATTTTTTCTCTTTTAAAAATAAAAATAATAAAAATAATAAATATATAAAAATTTTAAATGTCTTTTACTCGAAGAATTTCATCAAGAAAATCAAAATTTAAACAAAGAATTGAACTTGGAACACAAAAAGATAAACGATTTGATATTTCAGTTCAAATTAGTAAAGCAAAAAAAGATAAAATATTATCTTCAAAAAGAGAAGAAATGGAACAAAGGAAATATTTTCAAAAATCACAATTATTATATGAAGAAAAAATATTTGCAGATGTTAGTTTTTCTTTTTTAAATAAAACAATAAAACAATAAAACAATAAAACAATAAAACAATAAAACAATAAAACAATAAAACAATAAAACAATAAAACAATAAAACAATAAAAAAAAGCAATAAAACAATAAAAAAAAAACGTTAAAAAAAATTTAAATTAAAAATTTAAATTATATATTTTTTTAGCTTCAAAATCTTTCTTCAATTATTAAAGATCTTGAAAATGGTGATCCATATAGACAATTTAAAGCATTAGGAAGAGTAAGAAGAATGCTTTCATTAACTTTATTTAAACCTCCAGTTGCAGAAATTTTTCAATCTCAAGCTCTTTCAGTTATTTTAGGATTTTTAAAATCAAATCAAAAATATTATCAAGTACTTTTTTTTATAAGAATCAAAATTATTTTATTTTCTTATTTTTTTTTATAATAAAAAACAGTTTGAAGCAATTGGATGTATTATGTATATATTAAGAAATGGTGAAAATTTAGCTCCTCAATTAGTTCATTTAGGAGTTATTGATGATTTATGTCAAATTGCAATGCAAAGAAATAATGATAATAATTTTGAAAATGCTCGTGAAGTAAATTCATTTATAAAATTCATTTATAGAATCAAAATATAAATCAAAATTAAAATTAAAATTAAAATCAAAATTAAAATCAAAATTAAAATCAAAATCAAAATTAAAATTAAAATTAAAATTAAAATTAAAATCAAAATTAAAATCAAAATTAAAATTAAAATTAAAATCAAAATTAAAATTAAAATTAAAATTAAAATTAAAATTAAAATTAAAATTAAAATTAAAATTAAAATTAAAATTAAAATTAAAATTAAAATTAAAATTAAAATTAAAATTAAAATTAAAATTAAAATTAAAATTAAAATTAAAATTAAAATCAAAAATAAAATTAAAATTAAAAATATAAATTAAAATATAAATTAAAATTTAAATATAAATTAAAATCAAAAAAATAAAAAGGCACTTCAAGCTTTAGAAATTTTTGCACAACAAAATATTGAAATAAGAGATTTTTTAATAAATAAAGAAGTTATTCCTATTGTTTTAGATTTTGTTGACAGATCAAAACATTATTATTTATTATCAGTTATTGCAGCTTTATGTCAAGGAAATCCAACACCAAAACATCAAACAATTGATAGTTTTCTCAAATTAATTCCTGATTTAATTGCTTTAAATATTGATACTGCAACTCAAAAAATACTTACTTCTTTATGTTATCTTGCAACTGGAGATTATGAAACTCGTTTAAAATTGGAAGAACTTCCTATTGTAGAACAATTAAGGGGTTTTTTATCGTAAAAATCCAAATTAAAATTAGAATTCATTTATAAAATTAAAATTAAAATTAAAATATAAATTAAAATTAAAATATAAATTAAAAATTAAAATTAAAATTAAAATTAAAATTAAAATTAAAATTAAAATTAAAAATTAAAATTAAAATTAAAATAAAAATTAAAATTAAAATTAAAATTAAATTAAAAATTAAAATTAAAATTAAAATTAAAAATTAAAATTAAAATTAAAATTAAAATTAAAATTAAAATTAAAATTAAAATTAAAATTAAAATTAAAATTAAAATTAAAATTAAAATTAAAATTAAAATTAAAATTATAATTAAAATTAATATTAAAATTAAAATTAAAATTAAAATTAAAATTAAAATTAGAATTCATTTATAAAAATTAAAATTATAATTAAAATTAAAATTAAAAATTAAAATTAAAATTAAAATTCATTTATAAAATTAAAATTAAAAATTAATATTAAAATTAATTTATAAAATAAATAGTTCAGATAATTTTTTAATTAAAACAAGAGCATTAAGATATTTATCAGATATGATTTCTGAAAATACTCAAATGACATATGAATTACTAAATCTAGGATTAATTGAAGTTCTACAAGAAATTTTACATTCACAAGTGGAAGAAGAAGAAGAATTTTCAAGTATAATTCTTTTAAAACTGACAACAATTCCAAAAATACAAGAAGAAAATATAATTTTTGAGTTAGTTATTTGTTGTTTGGATTCTTGGTTTTTTAATGTGAAAAAAAATGGATTGCTTGCTGCTCAAAATTTAATCAATTTTCCTAACTTTCTACTTCGTATTATTGATTTGGGTAGTTTAAAAGTTTTGAGTGGATCACTTAGTGAAAAAGATCCTCAATCTATTTCAATTATTGTTCAACTTATTCTTTCTATTTTGAAAATTTCTGAAGAATTACAAAATGTTGATGAATTGAAAAAATTTTTTGATTTATTTGAAGAAGCTCAAGTTTTTGATCAAATACAAAAAATTCTATTATCAACAAATGAAGAAATAAAAAAGATTTGTCAGGAAATTTTAGATTTATTACTTAAAATTGAAGATTTTTTAGGACAAAATTTGTAAGGAAGATTTACTTATTTTATTTTACTTTATTTTTATCAAAAAAAAAAAAAAAAAAATGGGAAAGAAAAATAAAACGAATTTTAATTAAATTTAATTCAATTTTAGTTTGAATTTTAGTTTGAAATTTTAATTAAATTTTGTTCCACTTTTTTAATTTTATTTTTAATAGAAATTTTAATTAATTTTGTTCCACTTTTTTAATTTTGAAATTTTGTTCCACTTTTTTAATTTTGAAATTTTGAATTTTAATTTAATTTTGTTTGAAATTTTGAATTTTAATTTGAATTGAATTTGTTAAAATTCAATAAAAAAAAAAAGAAAA
This sequence comes from Anaeramoeba ignava, assembly GCA_028826165.1. Taxonomy (NCBI): domain Eukaryota; family Anaeramoebidae; genus Anaeramoeba; species Anaeramoeba ignava. The sequence goes on from JAPDFW010000113.1 coordinate 77,003, forward strand.
GAAAAGAAAAGAAAAAAAAGAATCAAAAATCAAAAATCAAAAATCAAAAATCATTTGCGAGAATTCTTTGATTTATCTTTTCCCTTTTGTTTTTGTTGAGTAGAAACAATAGCATTAAACCATTCATCAGTTAAACCATTTGAATCAGAAGAAATAAAATACTCACGATATTCAACAGTAATTTTAAAGCAATATTTCTTTTTAAAATTAGAAAGAATTTCCACACCACCATCCTTAAGGGGAATAACACCACAAAGATTAGCGGATTTCTGGGATTTAAAATAGTAGAGACAATCATCATTTTTAAGAACAAACCAACGTTTTCTCCAACCGCCTTTAAGACCACTTCCACCATATTCCTTTAAGAAACCTGACTTGAGAACTTTTTGTGGATCAAATATCGATTCGGAACGCAGTTTTTTGTCCTGATGAGCTTGCTTAGATGTGTCTCCTTGAAGCAGATCTTTGATGAATTGCAGAATATTTGATCCAATGTTTTCGGGAATTGAATTCAAAGTATTTATGAATATTTTCAGTAAATAAGGTGGTGTGTCAATATCAAACCGATGCTTGTCAAAAATGAGTCTGACAAGAATTTCATTTGAAGAATCATCGCAATGAACAACGAGGAGCAAAGGATATCTGAGGGAGTCGTGTATCGAGACATTCTCAAAATTGAGCCCTGCTTTTTCGGTGTTTATTGAAAAAACATAATTATTTTCGCCAAGATCACGAACCGGGACAATAGAGTCTTTGGGGTAGTTTTCAACAAGCACAACACCGCCATCAAAGAGGTCTTGAGTCTCCTGCAACCCGCACCATTTGCGGATTTGGGATATTGTTGTGTTTGCAAAGTAGGAAGTTTTAACAATTCCAAGTTGGATCTGTTCAAGATGCTTGAGAATGCTTTGTTCCTTGATTAACGCGACCCTGAAAGGCAAAGCTCGCGAATAGTATCCGATTGTTTGTTCTATTCCTGGACCCAATATTGGCGGGCGACCTGAGATATATGTTCCAAAACACAATGTGGGAGACTTGGAACGCAGTGCGAGTGCAATTGCCCATGAAAAATGAAAAATTGTTGATAAAATAATTTGGTTTGATTCTGCAACTTGTTTCAATTTTTGGAATTTCGAGGCTTCCACCCGCATGGAAAGCTCGTGGAAAGATACAGCATTCAAATGGAACTGTCCAGTGATTTCGCGTGATTCGGTTTCGATTTGTGTATTGTCTTCAACGGTTTGTCCTGTTTCTCCAAAAGGAGTTGATCTTTTTTTTGTAATTGGAATTGAAAAGTCAACATCGCCAAAAATATGCTTGAAAAACCTTTTGGCTTCAACAATTTTCGTTGAATTTTCCCATTCAAGATATTTCAGATAGATTTCTGTTGGGTTTTTTATTAAATTGCTTGGGAACGAGGGCGAATTTTTTTTGAAAATTGGATCATCTTGTTCGGAAAAGAAAAAATCGGTTTCAATCTCATTTTTAGAATCAGAATCTTTCTTGCTATTGGCCTGTTCATTGGAATGAGATTTCGAATCAGGAGTGTATATTGATTGGATATAATCCTTTGAAACAACACCCTCATCTGGAGTCGCAATACTTGCTTTTCCGCTGGCAACCATGTTTGTGTACAATGCGAAGACTTCATTGATTATAATTGGAAGAGACCAAGAATCGAACATGAACGGCTCAAAAGAAAAAACCAAGAGATATTCGCCGCGTCCGTCTACATTAACGAGAATGAACCTATAAAGTGGAGGAGAGGCAAAACGAAATGTTTTTTGGCGATCCTCTTTTAAAAGTGTTGCTTTTAAATTGAATCTTTGTGCAGCATCGTATTTTTCCCAGCTAATCTCCTTCCAACTCAGCTCAACAGACTTTCTGACAATCTGCAAAATGGAGAAGTTTTCATCGTCGTCGTCGTAATCATCGTCTAAAGAGGACGAATTTTTGGTGAAATAGGACCGCATGATCGGATGTCGTGAGATCATCATTTCTAATGAATTTTTAAACAAATCCACATCGAATTTGCGCGCGTGGAATGAGAGCACAAGTTGCTTGCAAATATGCTGTTTGACGATTTGTTTTTTGCGGTGGAAAAATTGGATAATTTCATGCTGACCTCGAATCGGGAGAATTATATCTTGAATTTTTTCATCTTCAGAAAATAACGATTGAAAAACTGATGTTTTTGAACTGAATGATAACGGAAAATTAATTGGATCAGTAAGCTCATCCTGTTTCAGAAACTCCTTGTACATTTTGGAAAGGATCTTGAGCGCATTTGTTGCCAAAGAGCGAATATCTTGTGAATTATGCGCTTTGTGATTGAATTGGAATTTAAAATGCAAAGCGCCTTTGTGAATGTAAGTGACAACTTCAATCAAATGTGGTCTTCCCTGTTGCGCGGGATATAGATCGCCGAAGACGGAGTTGTCAATAACAGGCCAATGGCTGACTTCTCCCAATGATAGGTTGTTCATATCGATATCGCCGAGAAATGCGAAGCTGAGCTCGGATTTTTTCAGTGGCTCAAGGATATTTTTGAAATCATTTGGAATATTATTCAGAAGCTGGTCGACATCGGAAACATCCTTTTTTGGAGGTGTGGGTTGTGCAGCAAGCGGTGTTGATTGTGATGGATTTTGTGGAGGTGTTTGTGGTGCGGATGTGGACGAATTCGGTAAAGTGAAAATCGAATTGAGTCCATCCTTGTCTTCCTGCTTGGATTTTGATTTGGTTAAAGATTGGAATTTGCTGTGTTTTGTTTGTGTGCTTTGCGCTTCATTAGCCTGGTTTGCAAGTGCGATGCTTCTTGCTTTTTCTTTTTCAACAATCAAATTTTCCACAAATCCAGTATAAAGAAGTGAGTTTAATTGATTCAAAAACCGCAATGATTCGTAAACTTGTTGCTTCACAACAGAAAGCGCTTTCTTCTTATCGGCAGTCACTCCTGGAGCGGTAAAGGAGAGAAGAAGAGGAACAAGTAATTCTTGCCAGCCGAGGATTTTTGAGTAGTTGTTGTTGAATATTGTTGAGCTTGTTTTTCTCTGCGAAAGAAAGAGATGAAAAAATTGATGGACAGATCCTGTCCATTTATTCAAGGCAAGGGAAATTGCAGTCAAAACAATCGAGATTAACTCTTTCGGTTGATTTCTGCATATCCGCTTGAAAAGATCGTTGGTGATTTTGGAATTGACAGCGAGCACTAAGCTTGACTTGTATTCTTGGAGATTTGCTGTCCATTGTTGACCTTCTCTTGGAAGATATTTGACAACATTTTGATCCGACACTTTCTTGGCGATTTTTTGCCAAAACAAATACGCCTCTTTTGTGGGCTCTTCAGAATACTGCTCAGCAATCCAACTGAAGTGAGACATGAGCTTCTCTTGCGAATCCAATTTTGGATCGCGAATATTTTTTTGATAAGCATCGTCGAGTTTTTGAATGAAAAGTTTCATGGATTCAAGATCAATAACGAGATGATGGGATGAAATCACGAGATATCGTTGATCATCAAGATCCTTAAAGGCAACAAATCTTGCAAGTGGGCCGTTTGCAATGTCAAAGCTTTTTTGCAATTGCGAACACATTTGTGGCATTGTTGGTGTGTTCGGAGTCACTTCAACGTATGCGAAAGAAAGCTTGATCTCCGGATTCACTTTCAATTTGTGTTTGAGTTTGTTTTCTGAAAAACACATTTTGAAACACTCGTTTTGATCGTATATAAAATTGAGTGATTTCTCGAGCGTTGGAATATCAACATCCGTTTTAAGTTTAATAACAGATATAATATTGTATTGATTTGGCTGGAAAAAATTCTGTTCCAAAAACCACGCTTGGATTGGCGAAAGTGGGCATTCGTTTTCTTGATAAAAATCAGGTGATTCAATTCGTTTTAAGCCTTGAAACGAAACAACTGAAAAATCGAAAATATTCGAGCGATTTTTCAAAACAAACGCTGCAAGATCAGACACCACGGGATACTGGAAAAGAGCTTGGTAACTGAATTTCACTCCCGCTCGCATCGCTTTGGAAACTATTCTCATCGCATCAATAGAATTCCCCCCGAGAATAAAGAAATTGTCATTTATACTAACACGTTCGTATTTCAGAACAGTTGCATAAGTTTGGCACAAAAATTCTTCAACATCGTTTGTTGGCTTCATGTATTTTCTGTCTGGTTCGTTGTTGAAATTCTTCTCAATTTCATGTGTTGTGCGGATCTTGTTTCGATCCATTTTTCCGTTTTGATTGACTGGGAAATTTTCAAGAATTGAGAAGGAATCAGGAATCCAAGTTGATGGTAAATATTCCTTCATGAAAACAGACATTTCCGTTGAAGAAGGCGGCACCTCAGTATTCGGCGCAATGCATGCAATGATTCTGCGTAGGAATTGCTTTTGGGGATCTCGAATAATTGTGATAATTTCGGAAATTTTTGGATGATTTTGCAGGATTGTCTCGACAGCCCACACATTGACTCGCTCGTCCTGGATATACAGCGAGTTTATTTCCTTTTCTCGATATCCCAGATGCTCGAGCTCGCCTGAAGGCAGAAGACATCCAGTCTCTCCTGTTCTGAACATAAGCCCGCCAGAAGGAGAACTCACAAATAGTGAATCAGTGATTTCTTGATTTTGATAATATCCATTGCACATTGCTTCTCCACACACAAAAATAGTCCCTTTGGCTCCAGAAGGAACTGGTCTGTAGTGATCATCCAGGATGAAAATCTCCGAGTCGGCAAATGATTTTCCAATAGGCGCCGCATTTGTAGTACTTCTATCTATCGCGTGAAGCAATTCATTTGATTTTATTTTTGAATCATATAGTTTTATTAATGAAACTATCGATGAATTTTCAGGAATTCCTGAACAATATATTAATTCATTCGGTTTTTTTTCTAATTGAAGAAATGCATCTAATAAATCGTATTCTATTGGATCTCCATACACAATTACTTGCTCAAATCCTTCAAATGGCCACGCCACTTGTTGATTTAATTCCAATATTTCTTGCTGTGAATTTTCGACATTTTTTCCCAAATTTTGATTTTCATTTGATTTTAATTCGAAAAATTTTGATTCACCATCACTTGATAAATCCGATTTATTCCCTTCGTTGAAATCCTCCTCATGAAACTCGAAATCAACTGAACTATCCGAATCATCTTCATCAAAATCATTCTTTTTAGGTTTTTTGACTTGGTTTTTCTCTTTTGATTTTTTTGGATCATTTGAAATTTGTTTTTCGCTTTTTTTCTCAATCTCATCCTCATTTTCTGTTTCATTAAGAAATGTTTCAATTTGTGGGAGATTATAAAGTTCCTCATTCAAAATTCTTCTGAAAGAGAACGTAGTAATAACAATAAATTTCATATCCAGAATTTTTGCAACGACTGGGAATTTATTACTAAGAACAAATTTTTTAGAAGTTATCGCGAGTTTTCCTCCATTTAGAAGTGTTCCCCACAATTCAATAATGCCTCTTTCCGAAGAGAGAGGTGAATAATGTGCCACTGCGTCTGTCATTTTGAAGTGTTCTTTGCAAGCAAGTGATTTATTGATGATATTTGAATGTGCGATTTGAATTCCAAGTGGTGTTCCTTCATCAGAAAATGTCACTAAAATGCATGCATTATCACTGCCTTTTGTTGTTTTGGTAGCTTTTGGTATTCCTTGTGTTTTGTGGTCTTGTTTTTTGTGTATATTGTCTATTATTTCTTCAGTTAAACACATTATTTTTAACGAGTGATTTTCAATATCATTTTCAATTCCTGAAAAAATATCATTTGTTTTTTGGCCTGTAAAAAGTAAATTAATCCCGAATTGTTTGACCAATTTGCTTGTTAGTATTTTACTAAGTCGAGGATCAAGGGGAACATAAACACAACCTTTATAAATATAAATATTTAAAATAAATTTAAATATAAATATAAATATAAATAAAAATTTAAATTATAATATTTTTTTCTTTTACCAAGTTTCAAAATTGCAAGTATCGCAATAGTTGAAGGAATAGAACATAGAATAGATATCGCAATCAATGATCCAGGCTTCACATTTAATTCTTCCTTCATGTATTTTGCAAAAGAAGTCGATTTCATATCCAGTGATTCATATGTCATTTTTTTATTTAAAGTTCGAATTGCAATTGAATGTTTTTTCTTTTGAACAATTTTTTGGAAGAATTGAAGAATGTTTTTCTTAACTGATTTTTGCTTTTTTGAATGTTCTGATAACTGGAATTGTTTATTCCATTCTTGAATAATTTTTTCATTTTCAAAACGCGTTAAAAGAGGAAAAGAATGAATTGAAATATCTTCTTGAGAAGAAACTAATTTGTCAAGAATTGTTGTGAAATGAGTAGTAAAAAGAGAAATGAAAGAATCGCTGAATCGCGAAGTGTTGAAAATGATTCTGTTATGAAACATAATCTTAGTCTCAATATCAATCTTTTTTGAATACTCTTCGTCAATCATCAAAACAATTAAATCAAATGTTTCAAGTATTTTATATTCATATTTATTTTTGACTTCCTTTTTCATTGTTGATGATAATCTTCCAACTCGATTCCTTACATTTTCATCCAGTTTTTCCCGTTCAACTTCTGCGCTATTTTGAATATTTAGTTCAAATGATTGATTCAAAACATATTTTTTCTTTTCAAATTTTTCCACTATATTTGATGAATCAAAAACAAATAAAATTCTTGATGGATTTTTTTTGTTGAAATTGTCAAGTAGTTTTGAATATAATGTGTCTTTATATGGTTTTAATTCTTGTATTTTTTCTGATACATTTTGGAGATATTCTTGGAATGTTTCAAATTCAGAAATATTTGAATTGAAAAAAACTGGATTTATTGGTATTTTTTTGTTTTCTGTGTTTTGTGGGATTTTGTCCATCATAATTGATACTGAAATGTTATCTGATGAAACAAAATGAGAAAGAAGGAAAGTGAATGAACTCAGAAAGAAATCAAATTTGGTGTTATTTGGGAAAGATTTGGAAATTAAATTGTATTTTTGGAATACAAAGCAATCTGATGAATTGAGTGGAGTTGAATCTTTTTCATTTTTTTCGTTTCCAAAGAAGGATAATTGTTGAGTTTTCTTAAGTTCATCGTTCCAGAATATTGTACTTTATAAATTTTAATTTATTTATAATTTAATTTAATTTAATTTTTAATTTATAATTTAATTTTTAATTTAATTTATAATTTAATTTATAATTTTAATTTTTTATAATTTAATTTATAATTTTTTATTTATAATTTATAAATTTTAATTTATAATTTTTAATTTATAATTTTTATTTATAATTTTATTTTATTTTATTTATATTTTTATTTTATTTATAATTTAATTTTATAATAATTTAATTTTATAATTTTATTTTATTTATAATTTTATTTATAATTTTATTTTATTTATAATTTTATTTTATAATTTTATTTATAATTTTATTTATAATTTTATTTATATTTTTATTTATATTTTTATAATTTTATAATTTTATTTTAATTTTTTTAATTTATAATTTAAATTTTATTTAATTTAATTTATATTTTATTTATAATTTTATTTATTTATTTATAATTTTATTTTATTTTTTATTTATAATTTTATTTATAATTTTATTTTATATTTTATATTTTTTATTTTATAATTTTATTTTATATTTTAATTTTATAATTTTAATTTATAATTTTAATTTTATTTTAATTTAATTTTTAATTATAATTTTATTTATAATTTAATTTATAATTTTAATTTATAATTTTTAATTTATATTTTATTTTAATTTTAATTTATAATTTTAATTTATATTTTAATAATTTAATTTATAATTTATTTATATTTTAATTTTATTTATACCTTATTTATTTATAATTTTTTAAATTTTATAATTTAATTTATAATTTTATTTTTATTTATAATTTTATTTTATATTTTTTTAATTTATATATTTTAATTTATAATTTAATTTTATAATTTTATTTATTTTAATTTTATAATTTAATTTATAATTTTATTTATAATTTTTATAATTTTAATTTATAATTTAATTTATAATCAATTTTATTTAATTTTATTTATATTTTATTTATTTTATTTATATTTTTTATTTATATTTTGATTTAGATTAATTTCTTTTTTGCCATTTATTGTAATATTAATTTATTTATTGAAATAAGAAATTGCTTTTTTTTTTTATAAAATATAAAATTACTCCATTTAAAATTAAACAATTTTGAAAAGAATTTAACTATTTTTCCCTTTTTAGTATTTATGTAATTTGTTTTATTTTATTTTTTTTAAAAATATTTAAAAAAGAAAAGAAAAGAAAAAAATGAAAAAAAAAAATTTAATTCATTTTTTTCTTTTTTCTTCTTTTTTTTTTCTTAATTTGAATTAAAAAATGCAAAATGAACAAATTTATTGGAAATTTTTATGTTTTCGAATTTCCAAAATTCCACTTGAAGAATCACCATATATAAGTCCATGGAGACAATGGAAAAAATATAAAAGAATTCCTTTCAAATTCATATTACATATTTTTATTACAATACTTATTACTTATCAAGTTTAAAATTCAATTAAAAAATTCAATTAAAAATTCAATTAAAAAATTCAATTAAAATTTCAATTAAAAATTCAATTAAAATTCAATTAAAAAATTCAATTAAAAAAGGTTATTTTAATTACAAAATATCAAATACCTTATTTAAAACAAACTCAAGTATTTCTTTCTGGTGCTTTTTTACCGGATTCTGAAAGTTATCTTCCTGCAATGGATGGTTTTATTCACAAAGAAATATTTACAAATCAAGATTTTATTGATACTTTGAAAAGTGTTACTCAAACATATTATGGATTCTCAAATGATTCAATTGGTTTATTTGAGTAAATTAAATATTCAAATTAATTAATATTTAAATTAATAAATATTTAAATTAATTAATATTCAAATAAATAATATTTAAATCAATTAATATTCAAAATAATATTTAAATTAATAAATATTCAAATCAATTAATATTTAAATTAATAAATATTTAAATTAATTAATATTTAAATTAATAAATATTTAAATCAATTAATATTCAAATTAATTAATATTTAAATCAATAAATATCCAAATTAATTAATATTTAAATCAATAAATATTCAAATTAATTAATATTTAAATTAATAAATATCCAAATTAATAAATATTTAAATTAATAAATCCAAATTAATTAATATTTAAAATAATATTTAAATTAATAAATATCCAAATTAATAAATATTTAAATCAATAAATATTTAAATCAATAAATATTTAAATTTAATAAATATTCAAATTAATAAATATTCAAATTAATAAATATTTAAATTAATTAATATTTAAAAATAATATTTAAATCAATAAATATCCAAATTAATTAATATTTAAAATATTTAAATTAATTAATAATAAATATTTAAATTAATTAATATTCAAATAAATAAATATTTAAATAATATTTAAATCAATTAATATTCAAATTAATATTTAAATTAATTAATATTTAAAATAAATAAATATTTAAATTCAAGTTATAACATTAATGAAGATAATCAAATTGAAGCACCAATTTTTACAATTGAAGAATTTACAAAAACTTCATTTGATGAAATAAAAATTGATCCTCAAAAAATTAATTATGAAACAGATTTTGGTAAATAAATATTTTCAAAAGAAAGAAAAGAAGGATTTAAAAAAAAAATTGATTTAAAATTTATTCCAAAATATTTTTTCTAAATTTAGTTTCTTATCCACTTACTTTAAAACAACCATGTGGACCTTTTACAAATTTATCAAATGATGAAGTACAAAATTTATTTGCAAAATTTAGAACAGCTCAAATCAGTTTTTCATTATTAAATTTATTTGTTTCAGAAATTGTTCAATGTGTTCAATGGAATGTTCTTGTAAATTTCTTTTTTTGATTCAATTGATTCCAATTAATTTTTAAGAAACAAAACAACTGAATTTTTTTTTCATTTGAAAAATTATTTTAAAACAACAAAAAAAGATGTCTTTTAGTTTTGTTAGAAGAGGTGGACGTTTATTATCAACAATTGATTTTTCTGTTACTTCTTGTGGAAATCAAGGTATTAAAATTAATATATTTTAAATATTTTAAATATTTTAAATATTTTCCAAAAATTTTTAAATATTTGATTCAATTAATTTTTTTAAAAAAAACAAAAAAGGAATTGGATTAAGTGATTTACTTCATACTGGCGAATTTTTTTCTGCATTTTTCTTGATTATTTTTTCATTTTTTAGCATGATAACTTCTATTAGACTTCTTTCTCAACAATATACACTTTATAAAGTTTATATCAATTAAATATTTAAATTGAATATTTAAATTGAATTTTTAAATTAATTATTTATTTGTATTAGAATTTATCACAAAAAAAAGAAGAAACAAAACAAGTACAACGTCTTTTTAAATCAACAACTCAATTTAAAATAGCTTTTTTTGATTTTTGGCATGTTACAGCATTAATTGGTTCTGTTATTACAATTTTTGCTGAAGCTTTTTATATTTATAATCAAGCACAAGGATTAAATCAAACACAAAATTTTTTTGCATTAATTTTTGCATTAGCTTCACTTTTTTCATGGGCTAATTTATCTGGGTAAAACAAAACAAATTAAATTAAATTAAATCAAATATTTAAATTAAATTAAATTAAATTAAATTAAATTAAATCAAATCAAATTAAATCAAATTAAATTAAATCAAATTAAATCAAATATTAAAATCAAATTAAATTAAATCAAATCAAATTAAATCAAATTAAATCAAATTAAATTAAATTAAATTAAATTAAATTAAATCAAATTAAATTAAATAAATTAAATTAAATTAAATTAAATCAAAATTTTTAAAAACAAAAAATTAAATTAAATCAAATCAACAAATTAAATTTAAATTAAATCAAATTTAAATTAAATATTTAAATTAAATCAAAAATTAAATTAAATATTTAAATTTAAATCAAATTAAATCAAATTAAATTAAATCAAATTAAATCAAATTAAATTAAATCAAATTAAATTAAACAAAAAGAAAAATTAAATTAAATTAAATTAAATTAAAATAATTAAATCAAATTAAATTAAATTCAAATTAAATTAAATAAAAATTAAATTCACAAATCAAATTAAATTAAATCAAATTAAATCAAATTAAAATCAAAAATTAAATTAAATCAAATCAAATTAAATCAAATTAAATTAAATTAAATCAAATTAAATTAAATTAAATTAAATTAAATTAAATTAAATTAAATTAAAATTAAATTAAATTAAATTAAATTAAATTAAATCTTAAAACAAAAATAAATTAAATTAAATCAAAATCAAATTAAATTAAATATTTAAATTAAATCAAATTAAATTAAATATTTAAATTAAATTAAATTAAATTAAATTAAATTAAATTAAATTAAATTAAATAATATTTAAATTAAATCAAATTAAATTAAATCAAATTAAATTAAAATTAAATTAAATCAAATTAAATTAAATTAAATTAAATCAAATTAAATTAAATTAAATTAAATTAAATCAAATTCAATTAAATTAAATTAAATTAAATTAAAATTAAATTAAATCAAATTAAATTAAATCAAATATTAAAATTAAATTAAATCAAATTAAATTAAATTAAATTAAATCAAATTCAAATACAAAAAATTAAATTAAATCAAATTAAATATTTAAATTAAATTAAATCAAATTAAATTAAATCAAATCAAATTAAATCAAATTAAATTAAATTAAATCAAAATTAAATTAAATATTTAAATTAAATTAAATTAAATCAAATTAAATTAAATTAAATTAAATTAAATCAAATTAAATTAAATTAAATTAAATTAAATTAAATTAAATTCAGTTATTTCCAATGGCACAAAAAATTTTATCTATTAATACTTACTTTAAGAAAAGCAATACCAAATTTACTTCGATTTTTAGCTGGAACATTTCCTTTATTCATTGGATATGCTTGTAAAAATTAATAATCAATTTCTAAATAATAATATTAAAAAGAAAAAGGAATTATTTTGGAAGATTAATTTGACTAAAAAGAACTAATTGGAATAATTTTCAAAATAAAATATATAAATATTTTAGATATGGGAACTCTTTATTTTGGAAATTATTGTGAATATTTTGCTACAATTGATCAAGCTTGTGTTACTTTATTTGCAGTTTTAAATGGTGATGTTGTTAGAGATACTTTTAATTATCTTTATAGAAAAAATCATGGACTTGCAATATTTGCTCGAATTTATATGTATACTTTTACTTGTTTATTCATTTATGCGTAAGTATTTATTTTAATATTTATTTTAATATTTATTTTAATATTTATTTTAATATTTATTTTAATATTTATTTTAATATTTATTTAAATTTATTTTAATTTTTATTTCAATTTTTATTTTAATTTTTATTTCAATTTTTATTTCAATTTTTATTTTTAATATTTATTTTTATTCCACTTTTATTCCAATTTTATTTTAATTTTTATTTATTTTAATTTATTTTAATATTTATTTTAATATTTATTTTAATATTTATTTTAATATTTATTTTAATATTTATTTTAATATTTATTTTAATATTTATTTTAATATTTATTTTTAATTTTTTATTTATTTTTAATATTTATTTTAATATTTATTTTAATATTTATTTTAATATTTATTTTAATATTTATTTTAATATTTATTTTAATATTTATTTTAATTTTTATTTTAATTTTAATTTTATTTATTTTTATTTTTTAATATTTATTTTTTTATTTCAATTTTTTTAATATTTATTTTAATATTTATTTTTAATTTTATTTTTATTTTTAATATTTATTCCAAATTTTTATTCCAATATTTATTTTAATATTTATTTTTAATATTTATTTTTAATATTTATTTTAATATTTATTTTAATATTTATTTTAATTTATTTTAATATTTATTTTAATATTTATTTTAATATTTATTTTAATATTTATTTTAATTTATTTTAATATTTATTTTAATATTTATTTTAATTTTTATTCCACTTTTTATTCCACTTTTTATTCCATTCCAATATTTATTTTAATATTTATTTTAATATTTATTTTAATATTTATTTTAATATTTATTTTAATATTTATTTCAATATTTATTTTAATATTTATTTTAATATTTATTCCACTTTTTATTCCACTTTTTATTTCACTTTTTATTCCAATATTTATTTTAATATTTATTTAAAAAGTTGGTTGAAATTATTTATCACACTTGTTGAATGTGCTTATTCTGCAGTTAAAGAAGCTCAAAAACCAGCTCATCTTGTTCAAAGAAAAACAATTAAAAAATTAGCATCAAGTGCAAATTTTGGAATTTCTTTCCCACAATCAGAATCTATGGTAACACCATTAACAACACCAGGACTTTCAGAAAAATCAAAAGATCAAGAAGAAACACAAACTTCTTTAGATACTTTTTCATTTGATGAAAATGTAATTGAAATTTTATTTAATCCAAATTTTTATTTCAAATTTTTATTTCAAATTTTATTTATTTAGGTTTTTGTTGATACTGATGGTGAACTTTCAAATGATGATGATCAAAAATCACAATAATTTCTTGAATTTTTTCTTTTTAAAATAAATGAATTTTTTGATAAAAAAAAACAAGAAAAAAATCAATTTTTTAATTTTGATTTTGATTTTGATTTCAATTTTGATTTTGATTTTGATTTTGAATTTGATTTAAATTTTAATTTTGATTTTGATTTAAATTTTCATTTTGATTTCGATTTAAATTTTCATTTTGATTTTGATTTTCATTTAAATTTTCTTGTGAATCTTCTTGTAAATTTTCTTGTAAATTTTCTTGTAAATTTTCTTGTAAATTTTCTTGTAAATTTTCATTTAAATTTTCATTTAAATTTTCTTGTAAATTTTCTTGTAAATTTTCTTGTAAATTTTCATTTAAATTTTCTTGTAAATTTTCATTTAAATTTTCTTGTAAATTTTCTTGTAAATTTTCTTGTAAATTTTCTTGTAAATTAAGATATTTTTCATATAAAAAAAGAGCACAAAGAGTTTTTCCATCAGAAGTTTCTTTCCAAACATCATTTAATTTAAGAACACGAATGGAAATAAATTCACCTTCATGATGCAAACCAGTATTTTTTCCATTTAATTGAAGAATAGAAGAAGTAGGAAGAAAATGTTGATAAAGAAACAAACGAATAAAACCAGAACAAAGATCACAAGAAGGAATAATTCCTTTAAATTTTGATGAATAAAACAAAGAAGTGAGATCAACAAGATCACTTGTTTGAACAATTAAACCAGTTTCTTCTTGCATTTCTCTAACAGCAACACTTTTGAATTGATTGGATGATTCAATTAATCCAGCAGGAATTTCAATAAATGATTCCAAACCAATTGGTACTCTTGGTTGACTAGTTAAAATTACATATTTATCTTTTTCATCATAAAGAATAACTAAAATTGCTACTGCTCCTCCTCCTCCAAATACTGTTGTTTCTGTTGTTTCTCCAGTTTTTTTCATTTTTGTTGTTGATTTAAATTTTAAAAATCCAATTCTTGATCCAAAAAAATCAACTGATTCAATAACAATTTTTTCAAGTTGAATTATTTCTGATTTTTGTATTTGTTTTATCCATTCAATAAAAAATTCACATTTTTTTAATTCTTCTATATCAATTTTAGTTGTTGAATTTATTGGAATAACTTGATTTTGAACAATAATTTCCATATAAAAAAAAAATTTAAGAAGAAAAAATTGAGAAAAAAAAAATGAAAAAAAAAATTGAGAAAAAAAAATTTGTTTTAAATTGTTATTTAATTGAAGAAAAAAAAAAGCAAAACTTCATCCACAATCAAATTCCATTAAATTTCCAGATTTGTTTTCCATAACAAACAGAAATTAAATGAAAAAAAATAAGAAGAATTGCTTGAGAAAAAGAAAGAAAAAAGTGAAAAAAAAAAAATTTCAATTCTTTTTAAATTGATCCATTTCTTTTGAATCAAATCCATCCAAAGCTTTTAATTGAAGATCAACCATTTTATCATTTTTTGGAGATGATTTTTGTTGTTGTTGTTGTTGTTGTAGTTGAAAATTTCGCAAAAATTCTTTTAAATCACGTGATTCAATTGAATGTTTTTTTGATAATTCATTTTTAATTTGTTCATGTAAAAATTTCATTCTTCTTTCTTCTTCTTGGAAAAAATTATCAAGAGTTATGAATTCGTCCTTTTGATTCTTTTCCAAATCTTGCAAAACGGAATCAACAGATTTTTGGATTGATTTGATTTTTTGTTCTTGTTTCAAAGAATTTGGCAATAATTTTTTATCGTTTCCATTTTTAGGATCTTGAGATTCAAGAAATTTTTGTTCATCCTGAATGTTAAGTGGATTTTGATCATAAAATGAACTAAGATTTGGTGTATTTTTTTTGGCGAGAAGAAATTTGATAAATTCTTGAGTATTCAAAGATTTCCCAGAAAAATTCTTAAATTCTTCTGAAACGGTTCTTCTTGGGAAAAATTTATTCGAATCATAAAAATGTGATTCTGTTGTGATTCCATTTAAATCAATATTTGGAATGTTATTTTTATTAGGGTTCAAGTTTTCATTTGGATTGAAGTTTGCTCCGATAAAATTCGAATGTGAATATTCTTGAGGTTGATATTTTTTTTGATTTTGATTTTGATTTTGATTTTGGTTTTGATTTTGATTTTGATTTTGATTTTGATTTTCAATTTGATTTTCATTTTGTTTTTCATTTTGTTTTTGTTTTTGTTTTTCATAAAAATATCGATTTTCAGAATTCATTCGATACGATTCAGTCTCACCATCATCACTATTTGATTCCGAATCATCCGTTAAATCTTGTTCAACATCTTGTTCTCCATCTGGTTCTGATGAAACGTCTGATTCATGCTCTAATTCATAATTTTGGATCAAATCTTTTAATGGATCAAATTTGGATGATTTTTGTCCTAAAATTGTGTCAATTAAATCATTTGGTTCTGAATATTGAAGAACTAAATCGCTCTTTAAAAGTTGGTTTTTTCGTTCTTGTTCTTTCAGGAATCGCTGCTTCTTTTCGTTTTCTTTTTTTTGTCTTTTTTCGTTTTCTTTTCTTTCTCGTTCTTTTCTTTGCTCATATTTTTTTTGTTGTTCAAGCGTTCTTAGTTTTTCTTTTGTGTGATTGGATTGCTTTTTTTGTAGTTGTTCATCTTGACTTAATTCTTTTTTTAGTTCGCTTTCTTTTTGTTGTTTTGGTTGTTGTTGTTTTTTGATTGAGTTAACTAATTAAAAAAAAAAAGGTGAAAAAAAAACTGTCAAAAAAAAATATTTTTTGCGAACTTTTTAAAAAAAAAATTATTTTTTTACCCATTTTTTGTATGTTTGTTGAGATTTCTTTAGGATCATAATTTGGAATTTGAAGTTCTTCTATCATTTCTTTAGCAACAAGATCAGGTGAATCATTTTGAATATCAAATTCAAATTCCACTTCATATGGACTATCATTAACAAAAACTTTTAATTTCAAAGAAACTTTTTGACTAACATTATTAATTGAATCAATCAATGAAACTTCACTTAATGCTTTTGAAAGAGAATTTTTGTGATCATTTTGTAAAATATTCTTTTCAATTTGATTTTGATTTTCTATTTGATTTTCTATTTTATTTTCTATTTGATTTTCTATTTGATTTTGATTTTGATTTTGATTTTGATTTTCTATTTGATTTTGATTTTGATTTTGATTTTGATTTTGATTTTGATTTTGATTTTGATTTTGATTTTGATTTTGATTTTGATTTTGATTTTCAATTTGATTTTCAATTTGATTTTCAATTTGATTTTGATTTTCAATTTGATTTTCTTGATTATTTTCTTGATTATTTTCACTTGTTGTTTCATTTGTATCTGATTCTTGTGAATTTTGAGATGAATTTTGAGATGAACTTTGTTTTGGTTGCTGTTGAAGTACTTGAGTAAGAAATGGATCGTCAGCAAGTTCTTTAGCTGTTGGTCTTTGCTCAATAAGAGAAATACATCTTTTTATAAAATTTGCTGCAAGTGTGTTTTTTAATCTTGATAATGATGGTGGAGGTAATTTCTTTTTTACATTTTTAATTTTGAATTTTTAAATTGATTTTAAATTGATTTTGATTTTAAATTGATTTTTTACAAATAATATTTTTTTAAGTATTTGAGCTCTATTTTCACATTCATAATATGGAGGTTTTGTTTGTATCATTTCTAGAACACACATTCCAAGAGCATAAATATCTATTTTTTCTGAACATTTATTATCATATAATTCAGGTGACATAAATTCAGGAGTTGCTATTTTGTTTTTGATTTTTTGTTTGGAAATTGATTTAAATTGATTTAAAAATTGATTTAGAAATTGATTTAAAAATTGATTTAAAAATTGATTTAAAAATTGATTTAAAAATTGATTTAAAAATTAATTTAAAAATTGATTTAAAAATTGATTTAAAAATTGATTTAAAAATTGATTTAAAATTGATTTAGAAATTGATTTAAAATTGATTTAAAAATTGATTTAAAAATTAATTTAAAAATTGATTTAAAAATTGATTTAGAAATTGATTTAAAAATTGATTTAAAAATTGATTTAAAAATTAATTTAAAAATTGATTTAAAAATTGATTTAAAAATTGATTTAAAAATTGATTTAAAAATTGATTTAAAAATTGATTTAAAAATTAATTGATTTAAAAATTGATTTAAAAATTGATTTAAAAATTGATTTAAAAATTGATTTAAAATTGATTTAAAAATTGATTTAAAATTGATTTAAAAAATTGATTTAAAAATTGATTTAAAATTGATTTAAAAATTGATTTAAAAATTAAAATTGATAGAAATTGATTTAAAAATTGATTTAAAAATTGATTAATTTAAAAATTGATTTAAAAATTGATTTAAAAATTGATTTAAAAATTGATTTAAAAAAATTGATTTAAAAATTGATTTAAAAAGATTTAAAAAATTTAAAATTGATTGATTTAAAAATTGATTTTTTAGAAATTGATTTAAAATTGATTTAAAAATTGATTTAAAATTGATTTAAAAATTGATTTAAAAATTGATTTAAAATTGATTTAAAAATTGATTTAAAAATTGATTTAGAAATTGATTTAAAAATTGATTTAAAAATTGATTTAGAAATTGATTTAAAAATTGATTTAAAAATTGATTTAAAAATTGATTTAAAAATTGATTTAAAAATTGATTTAAAAATTGATTTAAAAATTGATTTAAAAATTGAATTAAAAATTGATTTAAAAATTAATAAACCAATATAATCTTGAGGATGCATTGCTGATAAACCAAGATCACCAATTTTAACAGAGCCATCAGCACCATTAACAAAAATATGATTAGTAGTCAAATGCATGAAAACAACAGGAGAAGGAAGTTGATGTAAAAAAGCCAAAGCTTCTAAAATTTGTTGAGTCCATTTTTGAATAACTCGAAAATCTAAAGTTTTTGCTCTTTTTATATACTTCCTAAGTGTACCTGATTGCATGAATTCTGTTATAAAAACAAGCACCTTTTTCTGTTCATCGTACCAACAATCAAAAAGATGTACTATTCTTTTGTGTTGAATTGATTTCATTGAATTTGCTCTTTTTATTAATTTTTTCGCTTTTTTTCGTGTTAGTTTATCCCTCTTCACTTGTTTCCATGCAACTTCAATACCTTCTTCCTGATCGAGCGCATAATATATTGTTATTTGGTCTGTTTTATAAAGTATTTTTGAGTACTAACATAAAAAGAAGGAATTAATCAAGAAAGAAAGAGAATTTATTTTTTTTAATTGATTTTTTTAATTGATTTTTTTAAATTGATTTTTTTTAATTTGGTTTTGTTGTCTTTCATACTCTAATGTATTTCCCGTTTGTTTCTACTTTATGAACTGAATCTTTATTATGATTCATCGTTTATTTTTTTTATTTTTTAATTTGCTTATTTTCTTATTGTTTTATTTTTTATTTTTTTATTATTATTTTTTATAAAAGGAAAAATCAAAAAAAAACCAAAAAGAAATCTTATTCGAAAAATTGTTTTTTTTTTTGGTTTTTGTGTGTGTTTTTTAAAAAGTAAAAAGAAAATGAAAGAAAAAGAAAATGAGAAAAAAAAGATAAAAAAAGATTTAAAAAAAAAAGAAAAAGAAAATGAAAAAGAAAAATGAAGAAAAAAAAAAATTAAAAAAAAAAAATTTTTTAATTTGAGTTTATTTTGTTCTTTATTTGAAATTGAAAAGTAAAAAAAAAGTAAATTTTGTTGTTTTTGTTTTTGTTTTTGCTTTCTAAAAGTGGAAAAAAAAATGATCGTCTTTTTTTATCTTTTTTTTTTTTAAATTGAGTTATTGAAAAATTTCAAAATTTAATCCTTTGATTTCTTTAAATAATGGAACCAGCATTACTTGCAATTTTTGGCCATATTTCAGCACATTCTTTTGCAACTGGTCCATTAATTGCTGAACCTTTCATTTCTCCTTTTGTTGTAACAATAACTCCTGCATTATCTTCAAAAAATATAAAAAGTCCTTCTCTTCTTCTCCAAGCTTTTCTTTGTCGAATAACAACAGCAGGATGAACTTAATTTTATTTAAATTTTAATTTTAAATTTTATAAATGAATTTTAATTTAAATTTTATAAATGAATTTTAATTTTAATTTTAATTTTAATTTTAATTTTATAAATGAATTTTAATTTAAATTTTAATTTTAAATTTAATTTTAATATTAATTTTGGTAAGATCTTCAAAATCCTAATTTAGGAGATTTTGCCTAATTTTAAATTGAATAAGAAAAAAATAAGAAAAACACAATAAAAAAATCTAATTCAAAAAATCCTAATTTCTCCTAATATTTTTTTTTTGACACCATTTTCCCATTGAGTCCTTAAGAAAAAACTCCTAATTTTTTTCAATAAGAAATTAGGAATTTTTGAATATTTTTTTTTCAACAAATTTTTTTTTAACATGAAAAATTTTACAAAAATAATAACAAAATTAGGAATTCCTAATTTTCGGAATTTTCAAGATGATAATTTCTTTTATTTTGATTTTTGATAATAAAATGCGATTTTTTCAATTATCACATGTTTGGTGTCTTTGAAAGAAAACTTACCTGACAACTTTTTTAGAATTTTCCTTAAGTCGGGAAGATTATATTTCCAAATTTCTTGTGGTTGGGCTTTCTTCATAATATTGTTCAAATCAAGAGGATCTAAATTTTTCTTTTGAGAAATTCTGGGTTTGGATTAATGATTTTTTTTTGAAGAGAATTGCGTTTTTTTGATAGTGATAATCCAAAAATTCAATTCCTCTTTTTGAATGATTTTTCATCAAAAAAAGAATAAAAAATTTTTTTTAGTTTTTATTTTGCTGATTAGAAGTATGAGAAGAGTTGATCAAGTTTATGTCAACTTAGTAGTTTTTTTCTGCAAAATAGACAAATTTATGAAAAAGATTCAGTAAAAAAAATAGTTTTCTTGTTTAGTTTTGTAGTCTCAGGAATGGGTTTGGGGAATTTATTCCATGAAAAAAAGAATTTAGGAAAAATTAGGATTTCTTGTTTCAAAATTTTCGATTGTCATTGTCATTTTCAAAATAAATCAATAAAAAATTAGGCAAAAAACCCTAAATTAGGCAAAATCTCCTAAATTAGGATTTTGAAGATCTTACCTTAATTTTAATTTTAAATTTAATTTTAATTTTAATATTAATTTTAATTTTGATTTTAATTTTAATTTTAAATTTTGATTTTAATTTTAATTTTAATTTTAATTTTAATTTTGATTTTAATTTAATTTTAATTTTGATTTTAAATTTAATTTTAATTTTAATTTAAATTTTATAAATGAATTTTAATTTTAATTTTAATTTTAATTTTATAAATGAATTTTAATTTTAATTTTAATTTTAATTTTATAAATGAATTTTAATTTTAATTTTAATTTTAATTTTAATTTTAATTTTAATTTTAATTTTAATTTTAATTTTAATTTAAATTTTAATTTTAAATTTAATTTTAATTTTAATTTTAATTTTAATTTTAATTTTAATTATAATTTTAATTTTAATTTTAATATTAATTTTAATATTAATTTTATAAATGAATTTTAATTTTAATTTTAATTTTAATTTTAATTTTAATTTTAATTTTAATTTTAATTTTAATTTTAATATTATTTAAACTGTTAAAAAATTACCTTTTTTTCTTAATTCAGGTTTTCCTTTTTTAACAGTTGCGAGAACCATATCTCCAACTGATGCTGAAGGTAATCTATTTAATCTACCTTTAACACCTTTAACTGAAATAATATAAAGATTTTTTGCACCTGTATTATCTGCACAATTAATAATTGCATTAGAAGGAAGTGCTCTTGTAATTTTATATTTATTTCCTGAATTTAATTTTAATTTAGATTTTAATTTTAATTTTGATTTTAATTTTAATTTTGATTTTAATTTTAATATTGATTTTAATTTGAATTTGATTTTAATTTTAAATTTTCATTTTAATTTTAATTTTGATTTTAATTTTAATTTTAATTTTAATTTTGAATTTTGATTTTGATTTTGATTTTAATTTATTTTTATTTTGATTTTGATTTTGATTTTGATTTTGATTTTGATTTTAATTTTAATTTTAATTTTAATTTTGATTTTAATTTTAATTTTAATTTTAATTTTAATTTTGATTTTAATTTTTATTATTTTGATTTTAATATTGATTTTAATTTGAATTTTAATTTTGATTTTAATTTTGATTTTAATTTTAATTTTGATTTTGATTTTAATTTTGATTTTCATTTTAATTTTGATTTTAATTTTGATTTTGATTTTGATTTTGATTTTGATTTTGATTTTAATTTTAATTTTGATTTTAATTTTAATTTTGATTTTGATTTTGATTTTAATTTTGATTTTGATTTTGATTTTGATTTTAATTTTAATTTTAATTTTAATTATAATTTTTAATTTTGATTTTGATTTTGATTTTGATTTTAATTTTAATTTTGATTTTTATTTTGATTTTAATTTTAATTTTAATTTTAATTTTGATTTTGATTTTAATTTTGATTTTGATTTTGATTTTGATTTTAATTTTGATTTTAATTTTAATTTTAATTTTAATTTTAATTTTAATTTTAATTTTTATTTTGATTTTAATTTTAATTTTAATTTTAATTTTAATTTTAATTTTAATTTTAATTTTGATTTTGATTTTGATTTTGATTTTGATTTTGATTTTAATTTTAATTTTGATTTTGATTTTAATTTTGATTTTAATTTTAATTTTGATTTTAATTTTGATTTTAAATAGAATTGTTTATAATATTTACCTGTTGCTCCACCTCTACCTCTTTTTGACATGAGCTATAATAAAAATAAAAATAAAAATAAAAATAAAAATAGAAATAGAAATAGAAATTTAAAAAGTTAATTATTTTATTTTTAATTTTATTAATTTTATTTAATTACAAAATTTATAAAGAAATTGAAAAAGAAAAAAATGAAAAAAAATGAAAAAAAAAATTTTTTTTTTTAATTAAAGTTTTTTTATTATTTTTTATTTTGCCCAAATTAATAAAAAAAAAAAATAATTAAAAAAAATTTTTTTTCATATAAATTCTTATAGCTAATTTTTAATATTATCTTTATTTATTTTTATTTTTATTTTTATTTTTTTATATTTTCAAAAGATTTCCATAAATTTTTTGGATAACGAACAAATCCAAATTCAAAAATATAAGTTCCATATAAAAATTTGCATTTGTTAACTAAAGAAAGAGAATTAAAAGGATTAGAACTTTTACGAACAAATTTTTCTTTTTCTATTCCTCTTTTCGGATTTTTGATAAGTTTATTAAAATCTGTTTCAATAAATCCATTTATAAACCCATTATCATTTTCATTTTGATTTTCAATTTGATTTCGATTTTGATTTAGATTTAGATTTTGATTTTGATTTATATTTTGATTTTGATTTTGATTTTCATTTTGATTTTGATTTTGATTTTGATTTTGATTTTGATTTTGATTTTGATTTTGATTTTGATTTTGATTTTGATTTTGATTTATATTTTCATTTTGATTTTGATTTTGATTTTGATTTTCAATTTGAATTTTATTTTCATTTTGATTTTGATTTTGATTTTGATTTTGATTTTGATTTTGATTTTGATTTTTATTTTCATTTTGATTTTCATTTTGATTTTCATTTTTATTTTGATTTTGATTTTCAATTTGATTTTGATTTTGATTTTGATTTTCATTTTCATTTTCATTTTCATTTTGATTTTGATTTTGATTTTGATTTTTATTTTGATTTTGATTTTCATTTTGATTTTGATTTTGATTTTGATTTTGATTTTCATTTTGATTTTTAATTTCAATTTCATTTTGATTTTGATTTTGATTTTGATTTTGATTTTCATTTTGATTTTGATTTTTATTTTGATTTTGATTTTGATTTTGATTTTCATTTTTAATTTGATTTTGATTTTTATTTTGATTTTGATTTTTATTTTGATTTTCATTTTCATTTTGATTTTGATTTTGATTTTTATTTTGATTTTGATTTTGATTTTGATTTTGATTTAGATTTTCATTTTGATTTTGATTTTGATTTTCAATTTGATTTTGATTTTGATTTTCAATTTGATTTTGATTTTCATTTTCATTTTCATTTTGATTTTGATTTTCATTTTGATTTTCAATTTGATTTTGATTTTCAATTTCATTTTGATTTTGATTTTGATTTTGATTTTCAATTTCATTTTTAATTTGATTTTGATTTTCAATTTCATTTTTAATTTCATTTTCATTTTCATTTTCATTTTCATTTTTATTTTCAATTTTATTTTTATTTTCAATTTTATTTTCATTTTCATTTTCATTTTTAATTTCAATTTTATTTGTATTTGCTTCTTCTTTATCTAAATCAAATCCAAATTGTAAGCAAGAAAGATAAAACAAATAAGCACTATCAACTTGTTGCAAATCCATTAAACATTGAAAAACTTTATAAAAATAACCAATCATTAAATAAAGTTCGATAGCTTTTTGATAATTTTTTTTTGTAATTAAATGATTAGCATAATTTTCAAAAAATTTTCGACTTTTCTCAAAAGATAAATGATATTTTGCAATTTGACAAGAATAGTTCCATTTATGAACATTTTGGAGTAATTCACAAGCATATTCATATAAACCAACAGAACATAAAAGTTCAGCACCATCAAAATAATTATTATTTTCAATTAAATTTGTGCCAATAATTTTGATTGTTTGAATATATGCTTCTTTTGATATTTGAACTGAAAATGTTGTTGCAAAAAGCATATTTCTGAAAAAATTTGGATCATTAACTGGTGTTTTCATAAGTATTTCTAATCCCTTTTCTCGCTCATTTATTAGACTATAATTTTTTACAATCTCTCGGAAATGTGGATTTCCATTTTCAAGAATTTTTGAATGAATGTTGGCTGTTTGAAGTTTTTCTCTAGTTAAAATTTCTTGATTTTGAAATAATCCCAAATTTGAAGATAATTGGAATTTGTGTTCTTGTTTTGAATGAGAAAAATAATCATCTTGAATAAAATTTTCATCTTCATTTTTAATTTCAATTTCATTTTTAATTTCATTTTCAATTTCATTTTCAATTTCAATTTCATTTTCATTTTGATTTAAATTTTGATTTAAATTTTGATTTGAAAAATGTTGAAGAAAACGAAGAACTAATTTCCAAAATCTTTCTTCTTTTGAATCTCCAAATATTATTGAAGTGGCAATACATAATTCAGGAAAATTTTGACAATTTTCAATTTGTTTCTTTTTTTTCCTGGAAAAGGAATCAATTAATTTAATCAAATTCATTTCATCCAAATTATCACTATCTCTTAAAAGGAAGAATTCATTTTGATTAAAATTTGTTGGTTGTTTATCATAAATTTTAAGTCCATGTTGAAAAGCAACTTTTAGTTGAGAAAATAATTTTGGAGAAAGTAAATATGGATTTTCTGTTGGAATTGGAGGATTCTCAGAATTAATAATTTTGTTTAAAATTGCTAATTTTTTATTTAAAATTCTTAAACATCCATCACTACACACTATTTTTAAAATTAAAAAAAAAAGAAAAAGAAAATGTTTTAAATTTTTAACTGAAATTTTCAAATTGAATTTAAATTTTATACAAGCAATAAGTGAATGATCTGAAATCCAATCGATATATTCAATTTTATAATTCAAATCCAATTTGGAATTATTTAAATATGTTTTTTTCAATAATGTTAAATCAGCAATCATTAATCCTCCATCATTAAATAAAATTAAAAATTTTAAAGATTGTTCATTTGGTGATAATTGAATTTGCTTAATTTTATTTGATCCAACAGAAAAGTTGGTTTTTTTTGGTTCTGGATAATTTATAACACAAAATAATTGACCTGAATCATTCCCAAATATTAAAAGACTTTTAATAAAAAAAGATTAATATTAAAAAATTTTTATCCAATTTTTGTTTTTGTTTAAATTACGAATTATTTTGAGCTATACAACTCAATTTAGTCATTGGTTTTAAAAATTGAATTGCATTTAAAGTTGAAATCATTCGATCTTTAATTTCCATCATAATTCCAATTGCTATCAAAAAATAAATAATAAATAATAAAAAATAAAAAATAAATAATAAATAATAAATAATAAATAATAAATAATAAATAATAAATAAATAAAACAAACTTTCTGTTTGAGAAATGTAAATAAATGCTTCTATAGAAGGATCTGCATTTCCAATCCAAATTAAATCAACAATTTCCTTTTTATAAATTGAATCAAATTTATCTGAAAAAAAAAGATCCCAAATTTCAGGTGATCTTAATTTTATTTTGATTTATAAATGGGAAAAAAAATAAAAAAAATAAAAATCCAATTTAAAATGTTTGATGTGTTTTTTTTTTGTAATTTAAATAAATAGTTACGATTTATGATAAATAATTGCTAAATAACGTTTTGTTGGTGATAAACGAATTTTTGAAATATAATCATTATCTAATAAATTCAGTTTAATTGCAGATAAATCTCCACTTCGAATATCAAGAAAAAATATTTGGTTTCTGTAAAAATTTTGTTCTCTAAAAAAAACAAATTTTTTAATTAAAAAAAAAAATCGGATAAAAATTTTTCTTTTAAAAAATTAATTGGATTTACAATGAATAACCAAAACAAATAAGAATATTATCAGAAATCCATTCCAATCCTTCAATAGGTGTTTTCATAATATGAAATGATGATATAATTAATGAATGTTTTAAACTAAAAATCTATTTGAAATTGAAAAAGAAAATTGTTGTTTTTTTTTGTTTTTAAATTTGGAAATGAAAATGAAAAAATGTTTAAAATTAACTTGAATAGTTCCATTTTGTGTTCCAATAGCAATTAAATCACGATTAAATTGTGAAACTCGAATTAATTTTCTTGACAGATCAACCAATTCAAATAAACCAGATAACACAAAATTATATTGATATTCTTGATTTGTAACAAATTTCTTTTTTGATTTAAAAGTCCATTTCCAACTAAAATTAACCAAAAAAAAAATCAAATTAAATGAACAAAATTTCAATTTTGCTTTTTTTGGATTAAAAAATGTAACTACATTTGATTATCAGCAATAAATAAAAATTTTGATGATTCAAAAGGAGAAGCAACTAATTTTGAAAGAATTAATTGTTCTTTTTTTTTAATGATTCGAACCATTTCACTTAATGTCACCATTTGATAAAAAACTTCATCATGATCAATACATTGGATCCAAACACTGAGACTTGCATCTTCATGTAAACAAAACAAGTAGTTCTTTGCTCTTGTCAGAACTAATTGAATAAAGGACGGTTTTGTTTGATCCAAAATTATTTTTGAAATGACTTTTGTAATTCGTAAATCCGTTATACAAATTTCTCTTTGAAAAACTGAATAAACTATTTTTTTGTTATATGGATCAAAGAGTACTTGTTTTATGGGAAAATCTTTTTTGACTTGGTTTTGATTTTCTTGTGCCAAATAATTATTTGTTATTGTGTGATCTTGATCAATCGTTTTTTGGAATTTTTCTGGTTTTTCTTGAATTTTTCGAACTTGAATAATTTTCAAATAAAAAAAAATATCAAAATAATCAGTTTATTTTCTTTTTTTCTTTTTTCTTTTTTCTTTGTTTTTTTTTTTCATTTTACTTTTTGTAATGAAAAGCAATCCAGATTCTGAAATGACTATCATTGTATATGGAGGTGAATGAGTTATTTCAAAAAATAAATATTGATTTTTCAATTCAGTTTTTTTCCCAAAATTAGTGTTCCAAATTTCAACAATTTCTGGTTTAGATGGAGTTATATCGACAAACCACAATGTAATTGTTGAATTATTTTGTAATGTTAAAAAATAATATGGTTCAGTTTCAAGCCATTTGATTTGCAAAATGGTTCTTCGAAATTTTCGTGTTTTATTTTCGGGATTTTTTGCTATTATTTTTCCCAATATTGGTTCCCAAATAATTAATTGTCCTGAAATATCTACTGATGCAAGAAGGATATTATGAGAATTTTCTATATTTTTCAGATCTAAAGTTGGAGACCTTTTCAAATTGATTTTTAATTTTTGATTTTAATTTTGATATAAATTTTAATTTTAATTTTAATTTTAATTTTAATTTTAATTTTAATTTTAATTTTAATTTTAATATTGATTTTAATTTTAATTTTAATTTTAATTTTAATTTTAATATTGATTTTAATTTTAATTTTAATATTGATTTTAATTTTAATTTTGATTTTAATTTTAATTTTTGATATTGATTTTAATTTTAATTTTAATTTTAATTTTAATTTTAATTTTAATTTTAATTTTTTTTTAATATTAATTTTAATTTTGATATTGATTTTGAATTTTAATTTTAATTTTAATTTTAATTTTAATTTTAATTTTAATTTTAATTTTAATTTTTAATTTTAATTTTAATTTTAATTTCAATTTTAATTTTAATTTTTGATATTGATTTTAATTTTAATTTTAATTTTAATTTTAATTTTAAAAGAAAAAATAATTTTTAATTTTAATTTTAATCAAAAGAACATCAGAATCATGTCCTTGAAGAACTTGTATTATAGAAATATTATTTGGATTAATAATAACAATTACTGAATGAGATCCAAAAGCAATCATTCCTTGAGAACCCCAATTAATTGCATCTATTTTATTAAATTTTTTAATTGTAAATTTTTTTTTTGTTTTGAATTTATTTTATTTTTTACTTGTATTTGTTTCTAAAATTGTTCCAGAAATAATTGGTTGAATTAAAGAATTCATTTAAAAATTGTTTTAATAAAAATTCAATAAAAAAAAACAAACAAAACAAAAAAAATAGGAAAAATGAAAAAAATGAAAAAAATGAAAAAATGAAAATGTATTTAATTTAATATTTAATTTATAAATTAATTTAAAAATATAATTTAATATTTAATTTTATTATTAAAATAATAATTTAATGTTTTAGATTTAAATATTTTATTATTTAAATATTTAACATATAAATATAAAAAATGAGAATGTATTTAATTTAATATTCAATTTATAAATTAATTTAAAAATATAATTTAATATTTAATTTTATTATTAAAATAATAATTTAATGTTTTAGATTTAAATATTTTATTATTTAAATATTTAACATATAAATATAAAAATAAGAATAGATTTAATTTAATATTTAATTTATAAATTAATTTAAAAATATAATTTAATATTTAATTCCATTATTAAAATAATAATTTATTGTTTTAGATTTAAATATTTTATTATTTAAAAATATTTTGAAAATTGATTTTTTGAAATTAAAATTTTTATCTTTTTTTGAATTAAAATTGAATTAATATTTTTAATTTAAAAATATTTTTAAAATTTAAATTTATTAATAGGTTTAATTTTTTAAATTCAAAAATTAAATTAAAAATTAAATTAAAAATAATTTTCCTTTTTTTAATAAAAAATTAATAAAAATAATAATAATTTATTAATAAATTAATTTAAAATAATAAATTAAAAAAGAAAAATTAAATTAATTATTAATTTAAATTTATTCTCATTTTTATATTTTTATTTATTTCAAAATCATTATTAATTTTTTATTCATTTTTTATTTAAATTTTTTTTCATTTTTTTTCATTTTTTTTTAAAACAAAAACAAAAACAAAAAGCAAAAACACAAAATGGATAATAATAATCAAAATGAAAATGCAAATCAAAATCAAAATCAAAATGAAAATGAAAAATTTAGAAAAAAAAGTAACAAAAAATTTAATTAAAGATTATTCAAACCTTTTAAATGGAAATTCATTTAAAGATTTTTCAATTTTTGTTGAGAAAGAATCAAATCCTTTTGAAATTAAAGTTCATAAATCAATTTTATCTTCAAGATCTCCTTTTTTTAATGAATCATTAAGGCAAGAATCTCTTTCTATTTCTTTAAATCAATTTAATAAAAAAGAAATGGAATCAATTTTGAGTTATATTTATTATGGAAATATTTCTTTTGAGAATCAAGAAAATCTTATTCAATTATTGGAAATTTCAATTTATTTTAAATTAAATTTATTGAAAGAAATTATTCAAAAAAAAATTTTAAATTCAATTAATTATTCAAATTTTTTCCAATTTTTATTCCAAAATCGAAATTTAAATTCAAATGAAATTGAAATAAAATGTTTTGAATTAATAAATCAAAATTTTTCCCAAATTCAAAATAATGAGAATTTATTCAATTTAACTAAAGAAGAAATTATCAAATTTATTCAATTTAAACAAGAAAAAAAAGAAATTTTTCAATTTGATTTTTTTCAATTTTTGGATAATTGGATTGAAAAAGAAATAAAAATTAAAAGGAAAAAGAAAAAGAAAAGGAAAGAAAGAAAAAGAAAAAGAAAAAGAAAAAGAAATTGAAAAGGAAATTGGAATTGAAAAGAAAAGATTATTTCATTCTTTTTTTTCATTATTTGATAAAGATTCAATTTCAAAACAAGATTTTGATAAGTTAAAACAATTTGATATTTTTCTTCCAAATTCTTTTTTAATTGATATTGAAAGAACTATTTTTGAAATTCAAGATCAAGAAAATCAAACAAGAATCAAAGAAAAAGATAAGAAAATTAAAAGAAGAGATAAAAGAATCAAAGAAAAAGATAAAAAAATCAAGTCATTTGAATCTGAAACTCAAAATTTGAAAAATGAAAATGAAAAGAAAGAAAAAGAAGTTGAAGATAAAAACAAAGAGATTGAAAAAATGAAACCTGTTTTTGATAAATATCAAGAACAATATCAACAATATTTAGAATATGAATTGAAAAAGAAATTAGAAGAAATCAAAAAGAATTTCCCACAATTTTCAAATTCAAAAATAATTCAAGATATTGAATATGTTAAGAAATTACAAGAATGGATAAATGATAATAAATTCTTTTCTAAAATAAAAAAAGGATTTTCAGCAAAAAAAGATGGATTTGATTCTCAAAAATTGCATTCAAAATGTGATAATAAAGGAAAAACATTAGTTATTATCAAAACAAAAGATAATTTTATTTTTGGAGGTTTTACTCAAGTTGGATTTACAAATGATAAATCAAAATGGAGTGAAAAAGATACAAAATATGATTGGGGATTTATTCCAGATTCAAATGCATTTATTTTTTCATTAAGAAATGATAAAGGAGATAGAAAACCAGAGAAGTTTACAATTAAACAAGGAGAAGAAAAATATGCAATTTTTTATCATTTAAATTATGGTCCAACTTTTGGTGGAAGTAAATATAAATAATTTATATTTAATAAATATTTATTATTAATATAATTAAAATTAAATTAATAAATAATCCAAAATATTAATATAATAAATAATAATATTATTTCAATTTAAAATAAAATAAATTTTAAATTAAATTATTATTAATTATTATTAAAATTAATTATTTATTTTTATTAAAATAGAACGTAAATAATTTATATTTAATAAATATTTATTATTATAATTAAAATTAAATTAATAAATAATCCAAAATATTAATATAATAAATAATATTATTATTTATTTAAAATTTAAAATAAAATTAATTATTAATTATTATTAATTATTATAAAATTAATTATTTATCTTTATTAAAATAGTTGGTAAATAATATATATTTAACAAATATTTATTATTATTATTAAAAATTAAAATTAATAAATAATTCAAAATATTAATATAATAAATAATATTATTATTTTAAATTTAAAAATAAAATTAATTTTAAAATTAAATTATTTATTAATTATTAAATTAAAATTAATTATTTATCTTTATTAAAATAGGTGGTAAATAATTTTATATTTAATAAATATTTATTATTATAATTAAAATTAAATTAATAAATAATCAAAAATATTAATATAATAAATAATATTATTATTTCAATTTAAAATAAAATTAATTTTAAATTAAATTATTATTAATTATTATTAAAATTAATTATTTATTTTTATTAAAAATAGAACGTAAATAATTTATATTTAATAAATATTTATTATTATAATTAAAATTAAATTTAAAATGAAAATAATCCAAAAATATTAATATAATAAATAATATTATTATTTAAATTTAAAATAAAATTAATTTTAAATTAAATTATTATTAAATATTATTAAAATTAATTATTTATCTTTATTAAAATAGTTGGTAAATAATTTATATTTAACAAATATTTATTATTTATAATTAAAAATTAAATTAATAAATAATCTAAAATATTAATATAATAAATAATATTATTATTTAAAATTTAAAATAAAATTAATTTTAAATTAAATTATTTATTAATTATTATTAAAATTAATTATTTATTTTTATTAAAATATTATTTTGTAAAATAATTTATATTTTAACAATTATTTATTATTATAATTAAAATTAAATTAATAAATAATCCAGAAAATATTAATATAATAAATAATATTATTATTTCAATTTAAAATAAAAATTAATTTTAAAATTAAAATTATTATTAATTATTATTAAAATTTAATTATTTATTTTTATTAAAATAGATTGTAAATAATTTATATTTAATAAATAATTATTATTATAATTAAAATTAAAATTAATAAATAATCAAAAATATTAATATAATAAATAATATTATTATTTAAATTTAAAATAAAATTAATTTTAAATTAAATTATTATTAATTATTATTAAAATTAATTATTTATATTTATTAAAATAGCTTGTAAATAATTTATATTTAATAAATAATTATTATTATAATTAAATTTAAATTAATAAATAATCAAAAATATTAATATAATAAATAATATTATTATTTCAATTTAAAATAAAAATTAATTTTAAATTAAATTATTATTAATTATTATTAAAATTAATTATTTATCTTTATTAAAATATTTATAGTTGATATTAGTCTATATTCTAGTTTACAATCTGGTTATTCAAATTTTGGTCAAAGTTATAATCTACCTAATGGAATTAAAGAAGAAACAGATGAAGTTCAAAGTTATTTAGCTGGTTCTTGGAATAAATGGGAAGTTGATGAACTTGAATCTTATTTCATTTAAAAACTTTTTTTCATTTTTTTTTTCAAAATTTAATTCAATTTTAATTTAATTTTCAATCAAATTAAATTCTTTAAATCAATAAATAAGAAACAAATCTAATTTTAAACAATTTAATTTTAATTTAAAAATATTATTAAAAAGAAGATTAAATTGAAAAAAAGAAAAATTGAAAATATATAAAAATTGAAAATATAAATTAATTATTATTAATTGTAAAATATTTTATAAAATATAAAATAGGAAAAAAATCAATTATAATTTATTATTAAAAAATTATTTAATAAAGAAATAAATTGAAAATATATTTTAAATAATAAAATATTTAAATATAAAACAATAAATTATTATTTTAATAATAAAATTAAATATTAAATTATATTTTTAAATTAATTTATAAATTGAATATTAAATTAAACTTATTCTCATTTCTTATATTTATTTAAATGAAAATGGAAAAGATTTTATAATTGAAAGAAAAGAAAAACAATATAAATTTCCAAAATTAATATTAATAATGAGAAGTGAATTATATCGAGGAATCTTTTTATCTTTAACAGAAGATATTTCCAATAAGTGAATTAAGTAATAAATCATTTCAAATATTTAAATATTGGATTTATTCAAATCAAATTAAAGATGAAATTGAAATTACACAAGAAATTATTAATGAAATTCAAATTGGAATTGATTATTTTCAATTAAATCAAACAAATCCAAATTTATTTAAAATTGAAATAATTCTCCAAAATAAAAAATAAAAAAGAAAAAGAAATTTTTTTCATTTTTCTCATTTTTTAATTAAAAAAAATTTGATCATTTTTCTCATTTAAATTAAAAAACAAAAAGTAAGAAAAATAAAATTTGAAATAAACAACACAAAAAAACATAAAATTATTTTAATTATTTTAACTTTATTTTTATTTAAATAAATTCAAATAGCCAAAATGAAATTAATTCTTTTCTTTTCCTTTTTCTTAATTATTAATATTTTCTTAATTCAATCAAACCAAAATCATCAACAACCAATATCAACATTAATATCAAAAATATTAACAGAAACACAAACAACAAGATATTATTCTTCTTTCGATGAAGCTTGGATTTGGAATTTATTAGATCAATTTTCAGGTTCAGGATATTTTGGAAGTTCTGTTTCAATTTATAAAGAGGTTCTTGTTATTGGATATTATGATGGAAAAACAGCATATGTTTACAGATATAATGGAACAAATTTTGAACTTGAACAAACTTTGAATGAACCTTCAGCTCCAAATTTTGGATATTCTGTTTCAGTTTATGAAGATGTTATTGTTATTGGAGCTTATTATCCAAAAAAAGCATTTATTTACAGATATAATGGAACAATTTGGAATCTTGAACAAACTTTGAATCAATCAGCTACATATTTTGGATGTAGTGTTTCAATTTATGAGAATGTTACTGTTATTGGAGCTGATGGTGCAAATCAAGCATTTATTTACAGATATAATGGAACAATTTGGAATCTTGAACAAACTTTTAATGAATCAGTTCAATCTTTTGGAGAAAGTGTTTCAATTTATGAGAATGTTACTGTTATTGGAGGTGATATAGCAAATCAAGCATATGTTTACAGATATAATGGAACATTTTGGAATCTTGAACAAATTTTGAATGAATCAGTTCAATATTTTGGATGGAGTGTTTCAATTTATGAAGATGTTATTGTTATTGGAACTTACGATTCAATTCAAGTATATGTTTACAGATATAATGGAGCAAATTTTGAACTTGAACAAACTTTGAGTGTATCAACTGCAGCTTTCGGATATTCTGTTTCAATTTATGAGAATGTTATTGTTATTGGCGCTTATAAATCAAAAAAAGCATATGTTTACAGATATAATGGAACATTTTGGAATCAAGAACAAACATTGAATGAATCAGCTTTATATTTTGGTTATTCTGTTTCAAATTATGGGAATTTTACTGCTATAGGAAATAATGGTGCAAAGAAAGTATTTGTTTATGAAGCAAATTTAATTCCTCAAGTTAATATTGTTAATTGTTCTTCTTTGTTTTCATCATTTGATTGTTATTGGGATGAAATTCAAATTCCAAATTTGGTTTATCAAATCAATTATGGATATGATTGGATTGATATTGATTCTCCAATTCTTGAAGATGGGAATGTTTATTATCAACAATTTAATTCTTCAATTTATGATAATATTACAGGAAATGAATATTATTCAATTCAAATTCAAGCTTGCGATAATGAAACATCAATGAAATGTGGTGAATCTTCTTCTTTGGTTAATTTAACAACAAAAATTGATTCTGTAAAAGATTTTCAATTATCAAATCCTTCAAATTATTCAATTAATGTTACATGGAATTATCCAAATGTGCAGATCAATGGAGGAATTGCTCATCTTAATCATTATAATCTTTCTTATTTAAATCAATCTCAACCTGATTTAATATCTTTCATTTCAGTTGATAATTCTTCACTTGATTATTTTTGAATAATTTAGAATGTGGAAATGATTATAATATTTCAATTTGTGGATGTAGAACGCAAGAATGTGAAGGAGAAGATAAAGGAGAAATTGTTGAATCATCAATTTCATTAATATTTGGAGAAGTTACAGATTTTTCATGTTCAATTTCAAATTCAATCGATCTTAATTGTAATTGGAATCAACCAATTAATTGTTCAATTCCATTTTATTATAATTTAACTTATCAATCAATTTATCAAAATGATTCAGGAAATTATCAACCAACATTATCAAATCAACAATTTACAGTTCAATTTCCAAATCAAGAATATCAAATCAATGTATCAGCATGCAATTCAAATGGAAAATGTGGATATATTTCAACAATTTCAATTACAACTGATAATTTAACTTCTCCAATAATTTATGAAACAATTTCCAAAATTGAAGAAATTGAATTTAATTTCACAAAATTAACAAATGCAAACAATTATTCAATTTCACTTGATAATGAAACAAATTGGGAAAAATTCACATCTCTTGATTTAAGTGGAAATGAAATAATTGGAACCATAAGTGAAATATCAGGAAATATTGAATATAATATTTCAATTCGAGGATGTGTTGATTTAAATTGTGAAACACCATATTTAGGATTACCTAGTTTAATTAATTCAACAAAAGCTAAATTAGGAAATATTACTTCATTAAATTGTAATTCATTAATTAATGGATTTGTTTGTAGTTGGGATTCATTAAATTTATCAAGTGGATTAAAAGGATATTCATTTACTTACAATTCAATTTCAATTTGTTTATCAACTTTAACAACAAATTATTCAATTTCAGGATTAAATGGAGGAGAATATTATGAAATTTCAATTTATTCATCAGCTGATTTAAATTGTTCATTTAATGAATATTCAGGAATTAATTCAACAACATCAATTACAACATTATCAACAAATGAATCTAATGATAATTCAAAAACAACAGCAATAACTTTAGGAATAATTATTCCTATTATTGTTATTTCAGCTATTATTATTGGAATTATTTTATACAAAAAGAAAAAATCAAAATCAAATTCAAAATCAAACTCAAAATCAAAATCAAAATCAAAATCAAAAAACAAAGAAGAAAAAGAACTTCATAATGATTTGGATATTTAATTCCAATTCAATTTTAAATTCCAAATTTCCATTTCAAATTCATTTTTCTTTTTTCTTTCTAAAAATTCAAAATAACAATAATAAAAAATTAAAAATTCAAAATTAATTTTTAATAATATTTAGTCATTTTTCTTTCTTTTTCTTTTCAATTCAAAAAAAAATTTTTGTTTTCTCACTTTTTTAATTAAAAAAAATTTAATCATTTTTTTTCTTTTTAATTTCAACAAGCAAAAGTAAGAAAAATAAAATTTGAAATAAACAACACACAAACATAAACTTATTTTAATTATTTTAACTTTATTTTTATTTAAATAAATCCAAATAGCCAAAATGAAATTAATTCTTTTCTTTTCCTTTTTCTTAATTATTAATATTTTCTTAATTCAATCAAATCAAAATCAACAACAACCAATATCAACATTAATATCAAAAATATTAACAGAAACACAAACAACAAGATATTATTCTTCTTTCGATGAAGCTTGGATTTGGAATTTATTAGATCAATTTTCAGGTTCAGGAAATTTTGGATGGAGTGTTTCAATTTATAAAGAGGTTCTTGTTATTGGAGATTATGATGGAAGAAAAGCATATGTTTACAGATATAATGGAGCAAATTTTGAACTTGAACAAACTTTGAATGGACCAACTTCAATATTTGGATGGGATGCTTCAGTTTATGAAGATGTTATTGTTATTAGCGATTCTTATTCAAAAAGAGCATATATTTACAGATATAATGTAACAATTTGGAATCTTGAACAAACTTTGAGTGATTCAGCTTCAAATTTTGGATGTAGTGTTTCAATTTATGAGAATGTTACTGTTATTGGAGCTGATAGTGCAAATCAAGCATTTATTTACAGATATAATGGATCATTTTGGAATCTTGAACAAACATTGAGTGATTCAGCTTCATCTTTTGGATGTAGTGTTTCAATTTATGAGAATGTTACTGTTATTGGAGCTAGTGGTGCAAATCAAGCATTTATTTACAGATATAATGGAGCAATTTGGAATCTTGAACAAACATTGAGTGATTCAGCTTCATCTTTTGGAAAAAGTGTTTCAATTTATGAAGATGTTACTGTTATTGGGGCTAGTGGTGAAAATCAAGCATTTATTTACAGATATAATGGAACATTTTGGAATGAAGAACAAATTTTGAGTGTATCAGCTTCAGATTTTGGAGAAAGTGTTTCAATTTATGAGAATGTTATTATTATTGGCGCTTATGGTGCAAATCAAGCATTTATTTACAGATATAATGGAACATTTTGGAATCAAGAAAAAACATTGAATCAATCAGCTTCATATTTTGGTTATTCTGTTTCAAATTATGGGAATTTTACTGCTATTGGAGCTTATAATGCAAGGAGAGTATTTGTTTATGAAGTTAGTTTCATTTCTCAAGTTAATATTGTTAATTGTTCTTCTTTGTTTTCATCATTTGATTGTTATTGGGATGAAATTCAAATTCCAAATTTGGTTTATCAAATCAATTATGGATATGATTGGATTGATATTGATTCTCCAATTCTTGAAGATGGAAATGTTTATTATCAATTATTTAATTCTTCATTTTATGATAATATTACAGGAAATGAATATTATTCAATTCAAATTCAAGCTTGCGATAATGCATCAATGAAATGTGGTGAATCTTCTTCTTTGGTTAATTTAACAACAAAAATTGATTCTGTAAAAGATTTTCAATTATTCAATCCTACAAATTATTCAATTAATGTTACATGGAATTATCCAAATGTGCAGATCAATGGAGGAATTGCTCATCTTAATCATTATAATCTTTCTTATTTAAATCAATCTCAACCTAATTTAATATCTTTCATTTCAGTTGATAATTCTTCACTTGATTATTTTTTGAATAATTTAGAATGTGGAAATGATTATAATATTTCAATTTGTGGATGTAGAACGCAAGAATGTGAAGGAGAAGATAAAGGAGAAATTGTTGAATCATCAATTTCATTAATATTTGGAGAAGTTACAGATTTTTCATGTTCAATTTCAAATTCAATAGATCTTAATTGTAATTGGAATCAACCAATTAATTGTTCAATTCCATTTTATTATAATTTGACTTATCAATCTATTTATCAAAATGATTCTGGAAATTATCAACCAACATTATCAAATCAACAATTAACAGTTCAATTTCCAAATCAAGAGTATCAAATCAATGTATCAGCATGTAATTCAAATGATAAATGTGGAGATATTTCAACAATTTCAATTACAACTGATAATTTAACTTCTCCAACAATTTATGAAACAATTTCCAAAATTGAAGAAATTGAATTTAATTTCACAAAATTAACAAATGCAAACAATTATTCAATTTCACTTGATAATGAAACAAATTGGGAAAAATTCACATCTCTTGATTTAAGTGGAAATGAAATAATTGGAACCATAAGTGGAATATCAGGAAATATTGAATATAATATTTCAATTCGAGGATGTGTAGATTTAAATTGTGAAATACCATATTTAGGATTACCTAGTTTAATTAATTCAACAAAAGCTAAATTAGGAAATATTACTTCATTAAATTGTAATTCATTAATTAATGGATTTGTTTGTAGTTGGAATTCATTAAATTTATCAAGTGGATTAAAAGGATATTCATTTACTTACAATTCAATTTCAATTTGTTTATCAACTTCAACAACAAATTATTCAGTTTCAGGATTAAATGGAGGAGAATATTATGAAATTTCAATTTATTCATCAGCTGATTTAAATTGTTCATTTAATGAATATTCAGGAATTAATTCAACAACATCAATTACAACATTATCAACAAATGAATCTAATGATAATTCAAAAACAACAGCAATAACTTTAGGAATAATTATTCCTATTATTGTTATTTCAGCTATTATTATTGGAATTATTTTATACAAAAAGAAAAAATCAAAATCAAAATCAAATTCGAAATCAAAATCAAAATCAAAATCAAAAAACAAAGAAGAAAAAGAACTTCATAATGATTTGGATATTTAATTCCAATTCAATTTTAAATTCCAAATTTCCATTTCAAATTCATTTTTCTTTTTTCTTTCTAAAAATTCAAAATAACAATAATAAAAAATTCAAAATTCAAAATTCAAAATTCAAAATTCAAAATTAAATTTAAACATCAAATAAAAAATCTTTTATTGTTGATTTTTTTTTAGAAGGATTTGTTTGAGATTTTTGAATTATTTGAGAAATTTTTTTTTTCTTTTGAGATAATAAATTCTTTTTCCTTTTTAAAACAGCTTGATTTATTGACACTTTTTTTCTTCTTTTCATTTTAGAATTTTGTTTTTTTTGATTTTTAAGAATTTTTTCTTGATGGAATTGGGAACTTTTTGAAGCACCAATAACAGTGAAATTATTACAAATTTTACAATGAAAAACAACTTTATTTTTTGATTTAATTTTTGATTTAATTTTTGATTTAAAATTTTGATTTTGAAAAGATTCTTCTTGAGCAATAAAATGAGCATTTTTTAGGATATTTTCTGTTAATTTCTTGTTTGGAATTAAAGATTTTGAACAATTATAACCAGGAATAAAAATTGAGTTACAAAAATTACAATAAAGTGTTTGAATTTCAAAAGGAATTTGAATATTTTCAATTTGAGATTTCTCTCTAAATTCTTGAATATACCATCTTGACATAGATTCATCTATTTCTATTGATTTTTTAGCAAGATCTAAAAGAAAAGAACAATTTAACATTTTTTTTTTAATTGAAAAAAAATAAAAAAAATTTTTTTCATTTTTTCTTTCTTTTTTTTCCTATTTTTTTTTTATTCAAATAAAAATGCAATTTTCTGAACAAATTTTTAATGAAAATGAAAAGGGTAATGAAAAGGATAATGAAAATGATAATGAAAATGAAATTAAAAATTTACTCAATTTAACACTTGGAAAGAAATTTACAAATCCAAATGAAATACAAATTGAAGCTCAAAGAAAAGTAAATTTAAAATTTAAAATTTAATAAAAAAAAATATAATTGAAAAAATTTTTTCTTATTTTTGCTTTTTATTTGTTTTTAATTTTAAAAAGGCTTTTAATATTTGGATTCAAAAAAATCTTCCAAATAAAATAACATTTAATGATATTTTTAATGATTTTGAAAATGGTCTTAATATTTTTTATTTATTAGAACATTTAAGTGGAAGAAAGTAAAAAAAAAATCAATTTAAAAAATCAATTTAAAACAATTTAAAAAACAATTTAAAACAATTTAAAAATCAATTTAAAACAATTTAAAACAATTTAAAAATCAATTTAAAAACAATTCAAAACAATTTAAAACAATTTAAAAATCAATTTAAAAACAATTTTAAAATCAATTTAAAAATCAATTTAAAAATTCAATTCAAAACAATTTAAAACAATTTAAAAAACAATTTAAAAATTCAATTCAAAAATCAATTTAAAATCAATTTAAAAATCAATTTAAAAATTCAATTCAAAAATCAATTCAAAACAATTTAAAACAATTTTAAAATCAATTTAAAACAATTTAAAAATCAATTTAAAAAACAAATTTAAAATCAATTTAAAAAATCAATTTAAAAAACAATTTAAAAAACAATTCAAAACAATTCAAAAATCAATTTTAAAATCAATTTAAAAACAATTTAAAAAATCAATTTAAAACAATTTAAAACAATTCAAAAAAACAATTTTAAAAATCAATTTAAAACAATTTAAAACAATTTAAAATCAATTTAAAATCAATTTTAAAAACAATTCAAAACAATTCAAAACAATTTTAAAAAATCAATTTAAAAATTCAATTTAAAACAATTTAAAAAAATTAAATTAAAAAATTCAATTTAAAACAATTTAAAATCAATTCAAAAAAACAATTTAAAAAACAATTTAAAACAATTTAAAAACAATTTAAAACAATTTAAAAAACAATTTAAAATCAATTTAAAACAATTTTAAAACAATTTAAAATCAATTTAAAAACAATTTAAAAATCAATTTGAAACAATTTTAAAACAATTTAAAATCAATTTAAAAACAATTTTAAAAAAATTAATTTAAAACAATTTAAAACAATTTAAAAAAATCAATTTAAAAAAATTTAGAGGGAAAATTCCTTTTAAAAAACCTCGAAATAAGGATGAAAAAATTGAAAATATTAAAGCAGGAATTGAATTTGCAAATCATATTGGAATTTCACTAAATATGATACCTGAAGATATTTTTGAAAAAGAAATTCCTAAAATTTTGGAAATGTGTTGGCAAATCTTAATGTTTTTTCATTTACAAGAAATTCCAAAACATACTCATTATCAACCTGATGAAATTTTATTAGCTTTTTGTCAAATTTCAACTGAAGAAGTTGAAAGCAAATTAGATATTAGAATTGACAATTTTTCTGAAAGGTATTTTTTTTAGAGATCAATTTAAATTCAGATTCAAAATTCAAAATCAAAATTAAAATCAAAATCAAAATCAAAATTTAAAATCAAAATCAAAATCAAAATTTAAAATCAAAATCAAAATTAAAATGAAATTCAAATTCAAAATTAAAATCAAAATCAAAATCAAAATCAAAATCAAAATTTAAAATCAAAATCAAAATCAAAATTTAAAATCAAAATCAAAATCAAAATCAAAATTTAAAATCAAAATCAAAATCAAAAAATGAAATTAAAATTAATTCAAATTCAAATTAAAATTCAAATAGTTTTTATGATGGAAAAGCTTTTTGTGCAATTATTAAGCATTATAAACCAGATTTAATTGATAATGAAATTTTTCAAGATGTATAAATCAAACAAAAAAATATCCAAAAATAAATTTTTCAATTTATTCATTTAAAAAATCTTTTCATTTAATTTCCTAAAAAAAAAGGCTAAAAAAAAGAGAGTAATAAAACATGCATTTCAAGCAGCAGAATTTATTGGAATTCCACAAACAATTGATATTGAAGATATTTTAACTGAAAATTTAGATGAAGTTGTTTTAATGATTTATATATCATCTCTTTATTTTAAATTTGTGAATCAAGAAGTTGTAAATTATCAATATTTAATATTCAATTTAATTCAATTCAACTTAATTTAATTCAATATTCAATTCAATCCAATTTAATTCGATATTCAATTTAATATTAAATTCAAAATTCAATATTCAATTTAATTTAATTCAATATTTAATTCAATATTCAATTCAATTCAATATTTAATTCAATTCAATTTAATATTTAATTCAAGCAATTTAATTTAATTCAATTTAATTCAATATTTTAATATTCAATATTTAATTCAATATTTAATTCAATATTTAATATTTAATATTTAATTCAATTCAATATTCAATTCAAATTCAATTCAATTCAATTCAATCAATATTCAATTTAATATTTAATTTAATTCAATTTAATTTAATTCAATATTTAATTCAATTCAATATTTAATATTTTAATTCAATTCAATTCAATATTTAATATTTAAATTTCAATTCAATATTTAATTTAATTTAATTCAATTTAATTCAATATTCAATTTAATATTCAATATTATTTAATTTAATATTTTAATTCAATTCAATATTCAATTCAATATTTAATATTCAATTTAATTTCCAATATTCAATATTCAATAATATTCGATTCAATTTAATTCAATATTCAATTCAATATTCAATTTAATATTCAATTCAATATTCAATTCAATTCAATTCAATTCAATTCAATTCAAATTTAATTTTTTTAATTCATTCAATTTAATTCAATTCAATTCAATATTCAATTCAATATTTTAATTTAATTTATTTTAATTTTAATATTCAATTTAATATTTTAATATTTAAATTCAAATTCAATATTTTATTCAATTCAATTTTCAATTCAATTTAATTTAATTCAATTCAATATTTCATTCAATATTTCAATTCAATTTAATTCAATATTCAATTTTTAATTTCAATTCAATTCAATTTAATTTAATTTAATTCAATATTCAATTCAATATTCGAATTTCAATATTCAATTCAATTATTCAATTCAATTCAATTTCAATTCATTTCAATATTTAATATTTTTATTCAATATTCATTATTTAATATTCAATTTCAATTCAATATTTCAATTTAATTCAATATTCAATTCAATTTTATTCAACCAATATTCAATTCAATATTCAATTTAATTCAATTCAATATTCAATTTAATTCAATTTAATATTTAATTCAATATTTATTCAATATTTAATTCAATATTCAATTCAATTCATTTCAATATTCAATTCAATTCAAATTTAATTTAATTTTAATTTAATTTAATTCAATATTTTCAATATTTAATTCAATATTCAATTTAATTCCAATATTTAATTCGATATTTAATTTAATAATTTAATTCAATTCAATATTCAAATATTCAATATTTAATTCAATTTTAATTCAATTCAATTCAATTTAATTTTTTTAATTTAATTTAATTCAATTCAATTTAATATTTTAATTTAATATGATTAATATTCACCCAATATTCAATTCAATAATTTATTTAATTCAATTTATTCAAATTTTCAATTCAATATTTAATATTCAAATATAATTCAATATTCAATTTAATTTTAATTCAATTCAATTTCAATATTTAATATTTTAATTATTTATTCAATATTTCAATTTAATTTTCAATATTCAATTTAATTCAATTTAATATTTCAATTTTCAATTTAATTTCAATATTCAACCAATATTCAATTCAATTCAATATTTAATTTAATTCAATATTCAATTCAATATTCAATTCAATATTCAATTTAATTCAATTCAATTCATTCAATTCAATATTCAATTTTAATTCAATTCAATTCAATTTATTAATTCAATATTCAATTCAATATTCAATTTAAATTCAATATTTAATTCAATTCAATTTAATTCAATTTAATATTCAATATTCAATATTCAATTCAATATTCAATTTAATATTTAATATTTAATTTAATTCAATATTCAATTCAATATTCAATTCAATATTCAATATTTAATTCAATATTCAATTCAATATTCAATTTAATTCAATTTAATTTAATTCAATATTCAATTCAATATTTAATTCAATTTAATTTAATTCAATTCAATTTAATTTAATATTCAATATTTAATTTAATTTAATTCAATTCAATATTCAATATTTAATTGTAGATCCAAAAAATTGCAGAAAAACTTTCACCTACAAATAAAAGTTTACCAAACCCACGATTATTTCCATTAAAAGTTAAAAGACTCTCAAGAACAAAATCATTCAACACATCATTCGTATTAAGTTCACAAGCAAATTTAATCAATCCAAAAATACGCGATATTTCAAAACAATTAGAAAGTCAATATGAAGAAAAAATACTTGAATTAAAAAAAATGATGAATGCATATGAAAACGAGAAACAGATGCTGA
This sequence comes from Anaeramoeba ignava, assembly GCA_028826165.1. Classification (NCBI taxonomy): domain Eukaryota; family Anaeramoebidae; genus Anaeramoeba; species Anaeramoeba ignava. The sequence goes on from JAPDFW010000113.1 coordinate 121,914, forward strand.
AAGAGCAAATGAAATCAGAAGAGAAAATCCAGAAGAAACAAATCAACGCGGAAGAGATGAAGGAAATTAACAGCAAAAAAGCAGAAATTAGCGAACTAAAAATTGAAAATCAGCATATTCGGCAGGAAATTCTCAAAAAACAAGAGGAAATTGATAAGGAAAACCAAGAGTATCAACGCCGTAAAACGGAGCTTGAACAAACGCACAAGGAAAGAGAGGATGAGCTGCTTTCAATCAAACAATCACATGATAACGAATTGGAAAATATGCAAAAACAATTTGAAATAAGAAAACAAGAACTCGTTATGGAGCAACAAATGCTTGAGAACTTGGTTGCCCAGCTCGAAAAGGAACTGAACCAAGAAGAAAAACAATCGGAACAAATCAAGAAAAAGCAAATATTGAAGCAAACTTTCCAACAAAAAGAACAGCAAAAGAAAAAACTTGAACAAGAAATTCAACAGCAAAACGAACGCAATCGTGCATTTGATTCCAAGAACAAAGAAGATCAGGAGAAACTGGAACGATTGCGCCGCAACAAGGAGATACAAGAAATATCGCTGAAAAATATAAAAAAACAATATGAAGAATTAACTGTCGAAATTAATCAAATCAAAGAATCAAATCAGATAAAAATGCAGCAGTTGAACAACAAGATTGAAGACAAGGAAAACGAGCTCAGAGTTCTTGTCTTCATTTCTGGAAATCCCGAACTTGGCGGTTATGAGAAAATTCCAGAAAACCACAAACAAGAAAAATCATACTTTTTGCAAATGTCGCAAACAATAGAAAATTTAGAGTCGCAGATCAACAAACTCGATGAGAAGAAGGTGGACAATGCAGAACTGCAGAAACAACTGGATGAGATTACGCAGAAAACAAATCACTACCGCAAACATGAAAACGAGCAAGAGCTTAATCTTAAAAATATGAATGATCAAATTCAACAAGATTTGGATCAATTATCAAATCACAGAAAAGATCTCCAGCAAAAAATCATGCAGAAAACAAAAACAATCAAAACCGCCGAGCGCAAAATCGAGCATCTCAGACAAAGCACTTATGGCGAAGAGCTGCGCAATAGAATGCTTAAGCAAGAAATTGAGGAAATTGAGCAACAAAAGCGCAATCTCAAAAATGAGTCTGAATTTGAGATGAAAAATTTGAACATGAAATTGGAAAAAATAGCAGAGGAAGAAAAAGCACTCCAACAGAAAAACATTGAGTATCAAAAAAGTGTTGAAGATCTTCCGAATCAATTGTCTGAATCGCTGAAGAAATTGCGAGGATTTGTTGAGAAGGCACAAAAAGTGGAAAATTCAAAACTTTCCAAAAAACAAAAATTACAATTTATTAAAGAAAATCAAGAAATCTTTCAGTTCTCACAAGGATATGAAAAACAGAAGCAGGAAATCAAGCAAATCACGTCTCAATACGATGATAATTCCAAGCAATTGAATATTTGTTTAGGAATGATAACACAAATCAATCAAGAAATTTCTGAACTTCAAAAACACATTTTGGAACAAAAAAAACTATTAGAAAATGAAATTGCAAGTTATAAACAGCTCAAGCGTGAATACCAGACTTTTCTTAGCCAGAATTCAATTTTTTTTGGAGATGTTTTTGAACAAACAAAATCTCATTTACTTTCCAAATTAGATCGCAAACAGAAAAAATTACAACAGATTAAATACCAACTCAATTTGAGAAGATTTCAACGGAAATTAAAGAAAAAATATTTTTACAGGCAAAAATTAACTGATAAACTTGATGAGATCAGAAAAAGTTCTCAAATGTCTTTACAACGTTCTGAATCGTTTCAATTTGCTCTTCGCGCAAAGGAATTGACTAAATCTTTAAGAGAATTGACCCAAGAAAGAATTAGTGTTCAACAAAAACTTATTGCTCTTGAAGAAAAACGTGATTTTTTACTTCAATTAAAACCAATTTATAAACTTTTTTCTGCTCGTTCAGTTCAAATTGGTGTTCAAGCTCAAAAAGTTGAACAAGATAAATTAATTTTTCAAAGTGAAATTGATCGATTGAATAATTTTCTTTTGTTTTGATTTTTTTTTTAATCAAAAAAAAATTTATTTTATTTTCAAAATTTTCATTTTTTTTTTACATTTTTAAAAAAAAATTTATTATGGTTTTGATAAATAAAATGGAATTAAAAAAGATTTTCCAAATCAATTTTTATATTCCATTTTAATAAAATTTAATTTTAAAAAACCAAAATTAAATAATCCGTGTCCAATAGAGAAAGAAAATGAAATAACTTTCTTTCTTTTTTATCCGCGGAGATAACAATAAAATAATAAATATAAATTAAATTATAATTTAAAATTAAATTTCTTTATTTTTTTATTTATTAAAAATTTAATTAAAAATTAAATCAATTTTATATTTATTTTTAAATATATTTTATTAATATTTTAAACATAAAATTAATAATAAAATAATAAATATAAATTAATTTATAATTTAAAATTAAATTTCTTTATTTTTTTTATTTTCAAAATTTTAATTAAAATTTAAATCAATTTTATATTTATTTTTAAGTATATTTTATTTATATTTTAAACATAAAATTAATAATAAAATAATAAATATAAATTAATTTATAATTTAAAATTAAATTTCTTTATTTTTTTATTTATTAAAAATTTAATTAAAAATTAAATCAATTTTATATTTATTTTTAAATATATTTTATTTATATTTTAAATATATAAATTAATAATAAAATAATGAATATAAATTAAATTTATAATTTCAAAATTAAATTTCTTTTATTTTTTTTATTTATTAAAAATTTAATTAAAAAATTTAAATTAATTTTTATATTTATTTTTAAGTATATTTTATTAATATTTTAAAACATAAAATTAATAATAAAATAATAAATATAAATTAAATTATAATTTCAAAATTAAATTTCTTTTATTTTTTATTTATTAAAAATTTAATTAATTTAAAATTAATTTTATATTTATTTTTAAATATAATTTTATTTATATTTTAAACATAAAAATAATAATAAAATAATAAATATAAATTAAATTATAATTTAAAATTAAATTTCTTTATTTTTTTATTTATTAAAAATTTAATTAAAAATTTAGATTAATTTTATATTTATTTTTAAATATATTTTATTTATATTTTTAAACATAAAAATAATAATAAAATAATAAATATAAATTAAATTATAATTCAAAATTAAATTTCTTTATTTTTTTATTTATTAAAAATTTAATTAAAAATTTAAATCAATTTTATATATTTTTAAATATATTTTATTTATATTTTAAACATAAAATAAATAATAAAATAATAAATATAAATTAATTTATAATTTAAAATTAAATTTCTTTATTTTTTTATTTATTAAAAATTTAATTTAAAATTTAAATCAATTTTATATTTATTTTTAAATATATTTTATTTATATTTTAAATATAAAATTAATAATAAAATAATAAATATAAATTAATTTATAATTTAAAATTAAATTTCTTTTTATTTCTTTTATTTATTAAAAATTTAATTAAAAATTTAAATCAATTTTATATTTATTTTTAAATATATTTTATTTATATTTTAAACATAAAATTAATAATAAAATAATAAATATAAATTAATTTATAATTTAAAAATTAAATTTCTTTATTTTTTTATTTATTAAAAATTTAATTAAAATTTAAATCAATTTTATATTTATTTTTAAATATATTTTATTTATATTTTAAACATAAAAATTAATAATAAAATAATAAATATAAATTAATTTATAATTTAAAATTAAATTTCTTTTATTTTTTTTATTTATTAAAAATTTAATTAAAATTTAAATCAATTTTATATTTATTTTTAAATATATTTTATTTATATTTTAAACATATAATTAATAATAAAATAATAAATATAAATTAAATTATAATTTAAAATTAAATTTCTTTATTTCTTTTATTTATTAAAAATTTAATTAAAATTTAAATCAATTTTATATTTATTTTTAAGTATATTTTATTAATATTTTAAATATAAAATTAATAATAAAATAATAAATATAAATTAATTTATAATTTAAAATTAAATTTCTTTTATTTCTTTATTTATTAAAAATTTAATTAAAAATTTAAATCAATTTTATATTTATTTTTAAATATATTTTATTTATATTTTAAATATAAAAATAATAATAAAATAATAAATATAAATTAATTTATAATTTCAAAATTAAATTTCTTTTATTTTTTATTTATTAAAAATTTAATTAAAATTTAAATTCAATTTTATATTTATTTTTAAGTATAATTTTATTTATATTTTAAACATAAAAATTAATAATAAAATAATAAATATAAATTAATTTATAATTTAAAAATTAAATTTCTTTATTTTTTTATTTATTAAAAATTTAATTAAAAATTCAGATCAATTTTATATTTATTTTTAAGTATAATTTATTTATATTTTAAATATAAAATTAATAATAAAATAATAAATATAAATTAATTTATAATTTAAAATTAAATTTCTTTATTTTTATTTATTAAAAATTTAAATTAAAAATTTAAATTAATTTTATATTTATTTTTAAGTATAATTTATTTATATTTTAAACATAAAATTAATAATAAAATAATAAATATAAATTAATTTATAATTTAAAAATTAAATTTCTTTATTTCTTTATTTATTAAAAATTTAATTAAAATTTAGATTAATTTTATATTTATTTTTAAGTATAATTTATTTATATTTTAAACATAAAAATTAATAATAAAATAATAAATATAAATTAATTTATAATTCAAAAATTAAATTTCTTTATTTCTTTTATTTATTAAAAATTTAATTAAAATTTAGATCAATTTTATATTTATTTTTAAGTATATTTTATTTATATTTTAAACATAAAATAAATAATAAAATAATAAATATAAATTAATTTATAATTCAAAATTAAATTTCTTTATTTTTTTATTTATTAAAAATAAATAAAAATTTAAATCAATTTTATATTTATTTTTAAGTATATTTTATTTATATTTTAAACATAAAATAAATAATAAAATAATAAATATAAATTAAATTATAATTCAAAATTAAATTTCTTTATTTTTTTATTTATTAAAAATTTAATTAATAATTAAATCAATTTTATATTTATTTTTAAGTATATTTTATTAATATTTTAAATATAAAATTAATAATAAAATAATAAATATAAATTAATTTATAATTCAAAATTAAATTTCTTTATTTTTTTTATTTTCAAAATTTTCATTTTTTTTTTTACATTTTTAAAAAAAAATTTATTATGGTTTTGATAAATAAAATGGAATTAAAAAAGATTTTCTAAATCAATTTTTATATTCCATTTTAATAAAATTTAATTTTAAAAAACCAAAATTAAATAATCCGTGGTTGCGTTAGAAAAAGAAAATTAAATAACTTTCTTTCTTTTTTATACACGGAAATAACAATAAAATAATAAATATAAATTAAATTATAATTCAAAATTAAATTTCTTTATTTTTTTATTTATTAAAAATTTAATTAAAATTTAAATCAATTTTATATTTATTTTTAAGTATATTTTATTTATATTTTAAATATAAAATTAATAATAAAATAATAAATATAAATTAAATTATAATTTAAAATTAAATTTCTTTATTTTTTTATTTATTAAAAATTTAATTAAAAATTTAATCAATTTTATATTTATTTTTAAATATATTTTATTTATATTTTAAATATAAAAATAATAATAAAATAATAAATATAAATTAAATTATAATTTAAAATTAAATTTCTTTATTTTTATTTATTAAAAATTTAATTAAAAATTAAATCAATTTTATATTTATTTTTAAATATATTTTATTTATATTTTTAAACATATAATTAATAATAAAATAATAAATATAAATTAAATTATAATTCAAAATTAAATTTCTTTATTTTTATTTATTAAAAATTTAATTAATAATTTAAATCAATTTTATATTTATTTTTAAATATATTTTATTTATATTTTAAATATAAAAATTAATAATAAAATAATAAATACAAATTAAATTATAATTTAAAATTAAATTTCTTTTATTTTTATTTATTAAAAATTTAATTAAAAATTTAATCAATTTTATATTTATTTTTAAATAATATTTATTAATATTTTAAACATAAAGATAATAATAAAATAATAAATATAAATTAAATTATAATTTTTAATTAAATTTCTTTATTTTTTTATTTATTAAAAATTTAATTAATAATTTAAATTAATTTTATATTTATTATTAAGTATATTTTATTTATATTTTAAATATAAAATAAATAATAAAATAATAAATATAAATTAATTTATAATTTAAAAATTAAATTTCTTTATTTTTTTATTTATTAAAAATTTAATTAAAAATTTAAATCAATTTTATATTTATTTTTAAGTATATTTTATTTATATTTTAAATATAAAATAAATAATAAAATAATAAATATAAATTAAATTATAATTTAAAATTAAATTTCTTTTATTTTTTTTATTTATTAAAAATTTAATTTAAATTTAAAATCAATTTTATATTTATTTTTTAAATATATTTTATTTATATTTTATACATAAAATTAATAATAAAATAATAAATATAAATTAATTTATAATTTAAAATTAAATTTCTTTATTTTTATTTATTAAAAATTTAATTAAAATTAGATCAATTTTATATTTATTTTTTAAATATAATTTATTTATATTTTAAATATAAAAATAAATAATAAAATAATAAATATAAATTAATTTATAATTTAAAATTAAATTTCTTTTTATTTTTATTTATTAAAAATTTAATTAATAATTTAAATCAATTTTATATTTATTTTTAAATATATTTTATTTATATTTTTAAATATAAAATTAATAATAAAATAATAAATATAAATTAAATTATAATTCAAAATTAAATTTCTTTATTTTTTTATTTTATTAAAAATTTAATTAAAAATTTAAATCAATTTTATATTTATTTTTAAGTATATTTTATTTATATTTTAAATATAAAATAAATAATAAAATAATAAATATAAATTAAATTATAATTTTAAAATTAAATTTCTTTATTTTTTATTTATTAAAAATTTAATTAAAATTTTAAATCAATTTTATATTTATTTTTAAATATATTTTATTTATATTTTTAAATATAAAAATAATAATAAAATAATAAATATAAATTAATTTATAATTCAATTTTAAATTTCTTTTTATTTTTTATTTATTAAAAAAATTTAATTAAAATTTAAATCAATTTTATATTTATTTTAAATATATTTTATTTATATTTTTAAACATATAAAAATAATAATAAAATAATAAATATAAATTAATTTATAATTTAAAATTAAATTTTTCTTTATTTTTATTTATTAAAAATTTAATTAAAATTTAAATCAATTTTATATTTATTTTTAAATATATTTTATTTTATATTTTTAAACATAAAAATTAATAATAAAAATAATAAATATAAATTAATTTATAATTCAATTTTAAATTTCTTTATTTTATTTATTTATTAAAAATTTAATTAAAATTTAAATCAATTTTATATTTATTTTTAAATATAATTTATTTATATTTTATATATATAAATAATAATAAAAATAATAAATATAAATTAATTTATAATTCAAAATTAAATTTCTTTATTTTTATTTATTAAAAATTTAATTAAAATTTAAAATTAATTTTATATTTATTTTTAAATTATATTTTATTAATATTTTAAATATAAAAATAATAATAAAATAATAAATATAAATTAAATTATAATTTAAAATTAAATTTCTTTATTTTTTTATTTATTAAAAATTTAATTAAAAATTTAAATCAATTTTTATATTTATTTTTAAGTATATTTTATTTATATTTTATACATAAAAATTAATAATAAAATAATAAATATAAATTAATTTATAATTTAAAATTAAATTTCTTTATTTTTTTTATTTATTAAAAATTTAATTAAAAATTAAATTAATTTTATATTTATTTTTAAATATATTTTATTTATATTTTAAACATATAAATAATAATAAAATAATAAATATAAATTAAATTATAATTCAAAAATTAAATTTCTTTATTTTTTTATTTATTAAAAATTTAATTAAAATTTAAATCAATTTTATATTTATTTTTAAATATATTTTATTTATATTTTAAATATAAAAATAATAATAAAATAATAAATATAAATTAATTTATAATTCAAAATTAAATTTCTTTATTTTTTTATTTATTAAAAATTTAATTAAAAAATTTAAATCAATTTTATATTTATTTTTAAATATATTTTATTTATATTTTAAACATAAAATAAATAATAAAATAATAAATATAAATTAATTTATAATTTAAAATTAAATTTCTTTATTTTTTTATTTATTAAAAATTTTAAATAAAAAATTTAAATCAATTTTATATTTATTTTTAAATATATTTTATTTATATTTTAAACATAAAATTAATAATAAAATAATAAATATAAATTAAATTATAATTCAAAATTAAATTTCTTTATTTTTTATTTATTAAAAATTAAATAAAAATTAAATCAATTTTCTCTTCATTTTTTTATTACTTTCTTTCTGTAATCCATAAACCAATCTTCAAAGAAAAAAGAAAAAAGAAAAAAGAAAAAAGAAAAAAAATTGAGTTGAATTGAACTGAAAAAAAAAAAAATCAAATAAGAAGAAGAAGAAGAAAAAAAAAATTAAAAAAAAAAAAAATTAAATTTAGAAAAGTCCAACTTTTTTCTTCGCATTGTTTTGTTTCCATTTAGGAAGAGCTTCAAAAGCAGATTTATCCATTGCGAAAACCTTCTTAAATTCCTCATCACTCAAATAAGTTTCAAGCCTAGTTGGGTCAACACCAACGGGTAACGGTTTCTTCTTAAGAGCAGCAAGAGGGAATACTTTGATGTCATATTTCTTAAGTTCTTGTCTGACATCTTGAGGACCAGTTCCCATCATTGCAGCAAGTTTTCTTGAGTACGGATCAGTACCCATTTTTTTACGGTCCCAACCAAGGAAATGAGCAGTAAAAAGTTGTGGTTCGTGACCGGCAACAATTCTCAAAATGGGGGTATCTGGTGAACGACCATCAGGAGCGTTTTTGATATAATCAACGGCTGTTTCCATTGCTTTTTGATGTTCATTTGGATTTGATTCACCGCCGATCCAAATGAAGATTTCGTTGTAAGTATCAAGCAAATAGACATCGTCATTTGTCAAGTCGTCTTGCGAGAAATTGAAGACTTCTTCGACTCTGAAGACGCCAGTTGCGTCGCTCATGTGGAACAAACGGGGATCAGCAGGGTCGTCTTGCAAATAGTCTTCATCAGCATATTTGGTTTTTCCGCCGAGTTTGTCCCAGAATTCTTGTGGTTCGCTGCCTTCGTTAACGATTTGCTGTTGACGAGATCCTTTGACAATGTCTCCGATATGTTTTCCTGTTTTCTTCTCGTCTTGGTTCGATCCTTTGCCGTACCAGACGTATTGTTTGTGTGGGATGTTGAGAATAAACACATCGCCAGAGTTTAATGATGTTGCTTTAGCTTCCACTTCAGTTCCGCGAGTGTTGATTGCATTTGTTCCTCTGACATGGAAAAGTTCAATCTTTGATTCGTCGATTTTATCTGTATCGGTTTCCTTGAGGGTTTTGAAACCGCTTGCCTTTCCTCCGGTTCTGACAACCATTTCTCCTTTGAAAAGACTTAAGAAATGGTTTGGTTCTTTTCCTTGAACAACACGCACTTGAACAGCGCATCCGCCCATTGAATCGTCGAGTTCTTTTGTAAGCAAAGCAGATGCTCCCTTTTCATCTTGGGTGCTATCTCTTCCCTGCCAGAAATAAATGATGTGACTCTCGCGACCGTGATCCAAATATGTGTATAAGATGATATAACTGTCGCCGCCCCAGAATTGTCCGTATGTTTTTGGATCAACATCTGCGCGCTTGAAATCTTCCACTCGCCAGATCTTAAGCTTGCCGCTTCCGTCGTCAACCATTCTTTCTTTGTATTCTTGTTTCTCGTGCATTTTGGAAACATCGATTTTGGGCTGTTCTTGTTTGACAGCAATTCTTCTTTCAGGTCCTTGTATGTCTTTTGGCATCTTAACTTTCCTCCAATCGGGGAATTTCTCAATAAACAAGGGTGTTTCTCCTCCTTCAATAACACGTGTGACTGGAGTCCAATTGGGTCGATTATTTTTGGTTAAAAATGCAACGGCGTTTTTCATTGATTCCCGTTTTTCTTGATCTGTTGAGCCTTTTCCAATCCACACAAAGATCTCAGATGTGCAATCTAAAATGAAACAATCCATTGTGTCCAACATTGCTCTTTTAAGTGGTGCGCGTGCTTCTTCAGTGATTTTGAGCTCGCCACTTTCATCGCAAACTCGGTATAAAACAATTTGAGAAAGTGCCATTTTTTCGAAGGCAAGATCATCACCGCCTTCTTCAGCAGTCTTAATTCTTCCCTTTCCGCCAAGAGCTTTCCAGAACTCATCGGGTTCTTTTCCTTGTTCGATGATTTGTGCTTTTGCTCGTCCGCCTCTTTCGTCGTCTTTGATTCTTGAAACAACTTCTAATCCTTTCATTTTTTCCATTCGATTTGCTTCTTTTCCGTTCCATTGGAAGATCTCAAGTCCGCAATCAAGAACAAAAACATCTCCTGCGTTTAATGATTGATGTGTAACTGGTACTTGTGTGCATCTTACATTTCTTCTTCCTTTTAAGTGAAGCAATCTTGTTTTGTAAACATCTCGTTCTACATGTCGGAATCCTGAATCAATTCCACCTTCTTCGTATTCAATTCCTCCTTTCCAAAGTGCGAGAAACATTTCACTTTCATGATGTTGAACTTCACGATCTATTATAAAAATTAAAAATTATAAATAAAAATATAAATTATAAATAAAATTATAAATTAAATTATAAATTAAATTATAAATAAAATTATAAATAAAATTATAAATAAAATTATAAATAAAATTATAAATAAAATTATAAATAAAATTATAAATAAAATTATAAATAAAATTATAAATAAAATTATAAATTAAATTATAAATAATAAATAAAATTATAAATAAAATTATAAATAAAATTATAAATAAAATTATAAATTAAATTATAAATAAAATTATAAATTAAATTATAAATAAAATTATAAATTAAATTATAAATAAAATTATAAATAAAATTATAAAATAAAATTATAAATAAAAATTATAAATTAAAATTATAAATAAAAATATAAATAAAATTATAAATAAAATTATAAATAAAAATTATAAATAAAATTATAAAATAAAATTATAAATAAAATTATAAATAAAATTATAAATAAAATTATAAATAAAATTATAAATAAAATTATAAATAAAATTATAAATAAAATTATAAATAAAATTATAAATAAAATTATAAATAAAATTATAAATAAAATTATAAATAAAATTATAAATTAAAATTATAAATTAAAATTATAAATAAAATAATAAATAAAATTATAAATTAAATTATAAATAAAAATATAAATTAAAATATAAAATAAAAATTATAAATTAAATTATAAATAAAAATATAAATAAAATTATAAATTAAATTATAAATTAAATTATAAATAAAAATATAAATAAAAATATAAATAAAAATTATAAATTAAATTATAAATTAAATTATAAATAAAATTATAAATTAAAATTATAAATAAAATTATAAATTAAAATTATAAATTAAATTATAAATTAAAATTATAAATAAAAATATAAATAAAAAAATATAAATAAAATTATAAATTAAATTATAAATTAAAATTATAAATTAAAAATATAAATAAAATTATAAATTAAAATTATAAATAAAATTATAAATAAAATTATAAATAAAATTATAAATAAAATTATAAATAAAATTATAAATAAAATTAAAAATTTAATTATAAATTTTAAAATAAATAAAATTATAAATATAATTATAAATAAAATTATAAATAAAATTATAAATATAATTATAAATAAAATTATAAATTAAATTATAAATAAAATTATAAATAAAATTATAAATAAAATTATAAATAAAATTATAAATAAAATTATAAATTAAAATTATAAATAAAATTATAAATTAAATTATAATTTACGATGAACTGCTTTTCCTCCAAGATAATCATCTAATTCAACTGTTTTATATGCTGCAACTCCTGATTCATCTTGTGTAGTTTCAGTTCCAAGCCAGAAATAAGCATCATAACCTAATCCAAAAGTTAATTTTTTTGTCTAATAAAAAAAAAAGCAAAAAAAAAGAAAAAAAAAGCAAAAAAAAATTTTTTTTAATTGTTTTAATTTAATTTTAAATATAAATATTTAAAGGGGTATTTTTTTTGAATTTATTTTATTTTATTTTAATTTTTTACATGAAGGCAAATAAATGAATCTCCAGTTAAGAAAACACCAGGTCTTGGCCATGGAACCACTTTCAATTTCTCAATTCTCCAAACTTCAATTCCTCTGTTTTAAAATGAGAATTAAAAAAAAAAAAAAGCAAAAAAATTTTAAATAAAAAAAGATTAATTTTAATTTTAATTTTTTTTAATTTAAATTTATTTATATTTTTATTTATAAATCTTTACGGTTTTTGTCCTGGTTTAAATTTAACAAATTCACTTGTCATGTTTTTCTTTTAATATTTCTTTTAATTTAATTTTTTGAGTTTTTTTTTTTTTTAATTGGAAATAAAAAAATGAAAAGTTTGCAGGCAAAAAAATTTATTTTTTATTTTAATTTTTTTTTTTTTTAAAATTATTTAAATATAAATTTATATATATATCTTTTTATATTTTAAATATTTTTTATTTTTTTTTTTCTCCTTTTATTTATTTTTATTCTCCTTTTTTTATTTTTTTTTTTTCTTTTTCTTTTTTAATTAAAAAATGAATGAATTAATTCAAGCAATTCAAAATAATAATATAAAATTAATTAAACAATTATTAAAAAATTCAGAAATTGATTTAAATTTTCATTTTAATGAAAATAATGTAAATTTAAACTTGAAAAACACAATTTTAAACACAAAATTTACATTTATAAAATGAATTCTTTAAAAGAATAACAGTTTTTTACATATTGCTTGTTCTCATAATGCTAATTTAAAAATTCTTAAAATATTAATTGAGAAAGGTGCTGATGTTAATTTAAGAAATGTTGCTATTCTTTTTATCAAATCATTTATAATTAAATTTATAATTAAATTTATAATAAAATTTATAACAAAATTTATAATTAAATTTATAATTATATTTATAATTAAATTTATAATTAAATTTATAATAAATTTATAATTAAATTTATAATTAAATTTATAATTAAATTTATAATTAAATTTATAATTAAATTTATAATTAAATTTATAATTAAATTTATAATTAAATTTATAATTAAATTTATAATTAAATTTATAATTAAATTTATAATTAAATTTATAATTAAATTTATAATTATATTTATAATTAAATTTATAATTAAATTTATAATTAAATTTATATTTATAATTAAATTTATAATTAAATTTATAATTAAATTTATAATTAAATTTATAATTAAATTTATAATTAAATTTATAATTAAATTTATATTTATAATTAAAATTTATAATTAAATTTATAATTAAATTTATAATTAAATTTATAATTAAATTTATAATTAAATTTATAATTAAATTTATAATTAAATTTATAATTAAATTTATAATTAAATTTATAATTAAATTTATAATTAAATTTATAATTAAATTTATAATTAAATTTATAATTAAATTTATAATTAAATTTTTTAATTAAATTTATAATTAAATTTTACAATTAAATATATAATTAAATTTATATTTAAATTTATAATCAAATTTATATTTAAATTTATAATCAAATTTATAATTATATTTATAATATTAAAATTTATAATTAAATTTATAATTAAATTTTATAATTAAATTTATAATTAAATTTATAATTAAATTTATAATTAAATTTATAATTAAATTTATAATTAAATTTATAATTAAATTTATAAATAAATTTATAATTAAATTTATAATTAAATTTATAATTAAATTTTTAATTAAATTTTTTTGATTTATAGAATGTAAATTTATAAATTTAAAAACTTTAAATTTCTAATTATTTATTTAAAAAAAGAGAGTAAATTTGAAAATAAATATTATTTTTATTCTATATTTTTATTCCATATTTTTAGTCTGAAACACCACTTTATATAGCTTGTTTATTTGGTCTAAAATTAAATTGTCTTAAATTCTTAATTAAATCTGGTGCTGATATTCATGCTCAAAATGTATATTTTATCATAATTATTTTTATTTTTATTTTTATTTTTATATTTATTTTTATTCCATATTTTTTTAGAAAGTAAAATTATTAAATAAATCTTAATTTCCTTTTTTTTTTCTTATTAAAAATGAATTAGGATGTAAGTTATTTTATTTTCTTGATAAAATTTTTTTTATTTTTTCTATATTTTCTAAATTAAAAAGAAAGATACACCATTACATGGTGCTTGTGAAAGAGGAGATTTAGATGCAATCAAATTCTTGATTGAAGAAGGTGCAAAAGTTAATATTAAAAATGTATAAAAAAAAAAAGCAAAATTCATTTCATTATATTTATTCAAAATAAATAAATAGGATGTATTTCATTGTATTTTAGTTTAGTTTATTATTTAATTTTGCTAAAATTTATTTATCTAGTGGGTTGGTTATTCTTTAATTTATTTATAATTCAATAATAATCTTATTTGCATTTTTTTGTTAAAAAAAAGGATGAAATTCCTCTTCATTATTCTTGTACTTCTCTCTTAAAATTGGAAATTATTCAAATACTTTTAGAAACAGGATCAGATATTCTTTCACAAACTGTAATGATTTGAATAAAACATTTCAAAAACATTTCAATTCAAAAATATTTCAAAAACAATTCAAAAACAATTCAAAAACATTTCAAAAACATTTCAATTCAAAAATATTCCATTTCAAAAATATTTCAATTCAAAAATATTTCAATTCAAAAATATTTCAATTCAAAAATATTCCAATTCAAAAATATTTCAATTCAAAAACATTTCAATTCAAAAATATTTCAATTCAAAAATATTTCAATTCAAAAACATTTCAATTCAAAAATATTTCAATTCAAAAATATTTCAATTCAAAAATATTTCAATTTAAAAACAATTCAAAAACATTTCAATTCAAAAATATTCCAATTCAAAAATATTTCAATTCAAAAATATTTCAATTCAAAAATATTCCAATTCAAAAATATTCCAATTCAAAAATATTTCAATTCAAAAATATTTCAATTCAAAAATATTTCAATTCAAAAATATTTCAATTCAAAAATATTACAATTCAAAAATATTTCAATTCAAAAACAATTCAAAAACAATTCAAAAACAATTCAAAAATATTTCAAAAACAATTCAAAAACATTTCAATTCAAAAATATTTCAATTCAAAAATATTCTAATTCAAAAACATTTCAAAAACAATTCAAAAATATTTCAATTCAAAAATATTACAATTCAAAAATATTTCAATTCAAAAACAATTCAAAAACAATTCAAAAACATTTCAAAAATATTGATTAATTTAAATTAATTTAGAAAGTAAAAATTTTATAAATTATTCCTCAAAATAAAAATTTATCTTTTTTTATTTGGAAAATTTATACTTTTTAATTTAGTTTGTAATTTTCAAATAAGAATTCTCTTTTTCTCTTCAAAGAAATGAAAAATTGTTTTGATTAAATTTAATCAATAAAATTCAAATCTATATTTATAGCAAGAAACACCACTTCATTATGCTTGTGTAAATAGAGCATCACATGAAATTGTTCAATTAATGTTAAATTTTGGTGCAAGTGTTTCAATTGAAAATGTTCGATTAATTTTTATAATTTAATAAACGAATTTTAATATTTATTAAATTATATATAAATAAAAAAAAAGAAAGTAAATTTGGAAATTTGGAAAATATTTAATGATTGAAATTATGTTTTTTATTTTTGATAGAGAGTATTTATTAAAAAACAAAAAATCATTTAAAAACTTTTTTTTAATTTTTTTTTTGTATAAAATTAAGCTTTATACTCCTCTTCATTATGCTTGCTTAAGTGAATGCGAATATCAAGTTATTGATCTTTTAATAAAAGCAGGTGCAAATGTTAATGCTAGAAATGTAAATATTTCTGGTTTTTAAAGCTTTATTTTATCAAAATAACAATATTTTCAATAAATAAATAAATAGGATGTAAATTTATTCAATAAATTGTTTTTTTTTTAAAAATTAAAATTAATATATTTAGCAAGTAATTTAAATAATTTCATATTTATATTTCAAATTTATATTCATATTTAAATTCATAAAGGAAATAACTCCATTACATTATGCAATTAAAAAAGAAATGAGTTTTGAAGCAATAGAATTATTACTAAATGCAGGAGCAGATATTAATATTTTAAATGTATTGATTAAAAATTAATTCTCAATAAAAAATTGTTTTAAATCAATTTAAATTTGTTTTGAATATCAGAATGTAATTTAATCAAAAAGTAAATAAAAATAAAAAAATTAAAATCATTTTAAAAAGAGAGTAAAATAAAATTAAAATTAAATAAAAAATAATTTATTCAGAATTGAATTGAATATTATCTTAGGGAGAAGAATTAGAACCACTTCGTGATAATGTAAAAGAATTATTCCAATATCATTCCAGTTTCGAAGAAGATTTCACAAATTTATTTTCACGACAAGAATTTACAGATGAAATAATTCAATGCAAAAATGGAGAATTTGGTGTTCATAAAATGATTATCAATTACAGAATTGGGGAGAAAAAATACCCACAAATATATCAAGTTCTGAAAAATTGGGATAAAAAAAAGGCGATGAAATTTTTTGAATTTTTATATGGAAATTGTGTTAAAGCATTTACACAAGAAAACGAAATACAAAATCTTTTGAAAGAACTTTCTTTTACAGAATTTAAAAATAAAAGAGGAAAAAAAGGATTAATTGATGATTTTGAACGAATGATTCAAGATGAAAATTCAAAAGATTTTCAAATTATTGTTGAACAAAAACCTATTCGTGTTCATAAAATTGTTTTGATAGCAAGAAGTGATCTTTTTAGAGGAATGTTTCTTAATGTTCAAGATGATTCCAATCAAGTAAAAGATTATAGTGGCAAATCTTATGAAACCATAAGAACTTTAGTTAATTTCTTTTATAATGATCAACTTCCTGATTCAGTTTCTAATCAAGTTGTAACGGAATTATTGGATTGCAAAGATTTTTATCAGTTAAATCAAAATACTATTTTGAATTATAAATTGAAAAATATAATGAAGAAAAGAAAAATGACAAAAAATTTAGCAGAAATTGAGAATTATGAAAAGATTTAATAAATAATAAAAAATAATAAAAAATAATTTGGAAAAGATTTAATATTTAATTTTAAATTTGTTTTATTTGTTAATGTCAAAAAAAAATGTCAAAAAAAAAAAAAAATCATTCACTATAAAAAAACCGAAAAAAAAATTTTTTTCATTTTTCATTTTTCATTTTTTTTTTCTCTTATTTATTTAATGACAACATCACAAATCCAAACAACACCTAAAATCCAAAAATTAACGCAAGAAGTAATAAATCGAATAGCAGCAGGAGAAGTAATACAAAGACCAAGTTCAGCAATAAAAGAATTATTAGAAAACAGTTTAGATGCGAAATCAACAAGCATCACAATACAAATCAAAGAAGGGGGATTAAAACAGATCAGAATAATAGATAATGGACATGGAATTAAAGTAGAAGATCTGCCTCTTCTTTGCGAACGATTTACAACAAGCAAACTAAGAAGTTTTGAAGATCTTCAACAAATTTCAACGTTTGGCTTTAGAGGAGAAGCTCTTGCAAGCATTAGTCATGTTGCCCATATTTCAATTATAACAAAAACTCCTGATTCTTCTTGCGCTTATAAGGCTTGTTATGCTGATGGCGCTTTATCTCCTTGCGGAAGAGACGGAAATAAAGACCCTCAGCCTTGCGCAGGAACAAATGGAACTCAAATCAATGTTGAAGATCTTTTTTATAATGTTCTTACAAGAAAACGTGCTTTTGGAAATGCAAACAAAGAGTTTCGACGAATTGTCGATGTTGTTTCTAAATATTCTATTCTTAATAATCATGTTTCTTTCACTTGCAAAAGACACGATCAAAAATCTCCAACTTTGCATACTTCCCAAACAACTAATCGCACAAATACTATTCAAAACATTTATGGAGCAAATTTAGCTTCTCAACTTATTACTTTTAGTTTCGAAAATACTGACTATCCCCATTCAGTAGAAGCTATTATTTCAAACACTATTTATAGCATGAAAAAATTTCTTTTTATTCTCTTTATCAATAACAGACTTGTTGATAATGTTTCTTTGAAAAAAGCTGTTGAATCAGCTTATTCTGCTTATTTGCAAAGAGGTGTTCATCCTTTTGTTTTTCTTTCTATTAAAATCCCTCCAAATAATTTGGATGTTAATATTCATCCAACAAAAAAAGAAGTTCGTTTTCTTCATGAAGAAAAAATTATCGAGTCAATTCAAGAACAAATTATGAAAAAATTACAAGAATCTTCATCTTCTAAAACATTTATAACAACATCTCAACTTTCATCAACAAAATTATCTTCTCAAATTTTAATTATATCAGATAAATCACAAACAAAGAAAACACCTGTTAAATCTATTATTGAGAAGAATTCAAGTTTACCATTTGAAAAAGTGAAGAAGAATTTGAATGAAAATGAAAATGAAAATGAAAATCAAATTAAAAATACAAATAATGAAAATAATGAAAATAATGAAAATACTAAAAAAGGAGCCTATCAATATCAAAGAGTTAGAGTTGATGATACAGATCAAACTCTTGATAAATTTATTCTTTCTGAAAGGATTCATAATAAAGAAAATAATAATAAAGAAAATAAAAATAATGAAAATAAAAATAATGAAAATAATAATGAAAATAATAATATGGAAATTGAATCTATTGATTTACTTGTTGAAAGTCAAAATTCTGAATCAATTACAAAAAATTCAACAAATTCAACAATTTCAGATTTATCAATTTCTGTTGATGAAAAAGATAAAGATAAAAAGAAAAAAGATAAAAAGAAAAAAGATAAAAAAAAAGATAAAAAGAAAGATAAAAAGAAAAAAGAAGAAAATTCACAAATTTCTTCTAATAAAACATTCCTGAAAAAACGTAGAAAATGGAGAGATGTTCAACTCACAAGCATAAAAACACTTCGACAAGAAATCGAAGATAACAAACATGAAATAATCAGCGATATATTCAATCATCATGTATTTGTAGGATTAATCGACACAAGACACGCACTAATTCAATACCAAACAAAATTATATCTAGTTGATGTATTTTTAACAACAAGAGAACTTTTCTATCAAAATATATTAAAAAAATTCTCAAACTTTTCAATCATAAAATTTGAAAAAGCACTTTCTTTAAAAGAATTAATATTTATAGCATTAAATAGTAATTTTAGTGGATGGAGTTCAGAAGATGGAGATAAAAATGAATTTGCAGATTCTGTTGTTGATATTTTTCTCTCAAGAAGATTGATGCTACTTGATTATTTTTCAATTGAAGTTTCTCAAGAAGGAAATCTTTGTTCTCTTCCACTTTTGATTAATGATTATATTCCTAATTTTAGTTTTCTTCCTGTTCTTATTCTTCGTTTGGGAACTGAAGTTGATTGGAGTGAAGAATTTAATTGTTTAAAAATGATTAGCCATGAATTGGCTGAATTTTATGCTTTTAAAAATATTCCAAATTTTGAAAATCAAAATCAAATTCAAAATCAAATTCAAAATCAAAATCAATCAGATAAAATTTTATCACAAAAAGAAATTATTCAATCTCTTGTTTTTCCTACTTTTAAAAAGGGTTTTGTTGCTCCTCAATGGTTTATGACTGAAAGTGTTATTGTGGAAATTGCTTCTTTAGAAAAATTATATAAGATTTTTGAAAGATGTTAAAAAACAAAAATCAAAAAAAAAAAATTTTTAATTTTTTAATTTCATTTTTTTCATTTTTTTTCTTTTAATGCAAAATAAAATTAATTCTATTCCAAATTTATTTTTTGATCAACAACCAATTTGTTTTGATTTTCATCCTAAATCAAATATTATTAGTGTTGGTTTAATTGATGGAAAAATTGAATTGTAAAAAAAATAAAATTTAAATATAAAATCTATTATAAAATTTAAATATAAAATCAATCAAAAAAAAGGTTTCGTTTTTCTTTAGAAGGAAATGAAAAAGTTATTGATATAAATATTCATAAAGATTCTTGTAGAAATATTCTTTTTACATCTCAAGAAAATAGTAATAAAATTTTATTTTAAAATTAAAATTAAAATTAAATTTAAATTTAAAATTCGTTATTATTTTTTTTAAATTTATTTCAAGTTCTTTTATCAGCATCAAAAGATAGAACATTTTGTTTATTTGATTTAGAAAATCAATCAACAATTTGGCGTAAATTACAAGCACACACGTATTTATAAATGAATTTTAATTTTATAAATGAATTTTAATTTTATAAATGAATTTTAATTTTAAATTTAATTTTAATTTTAATTTTAATTTTAATTTTAATTTTAATTTTAATTTTAATTTTAATTTTAATTTTAATTTTAAATTTAATTTTAATTTTAATTTTAAATTTAATTTTAATTTTAATTTTAAATTTAATTTTAATTTTAATTTTAAATTTAATTTTAATTTTAATTTTAATTTTAATTTTAATTTTAATTTTAATTTTATAAATGAATTTTAATTCAAAATAAAAAATGTTTTATTTAGAACTCCAATTTGTTCTACAATTGAATTTAATCCAAATTCTCTTATAACTGGTGATGAAAATGGAATTATTAAAATTTGGGATAAAAGAACTCAAAAATCAGTTAAAATTTTTAAAGAAAATAGTGATTTTATATCACAATTAAAAGTTGAAGAAAATCAACAAATTTTATTAGCAACAAGGTTAATAAAATTTAAACTATTATGAATTTATTTATAATTTATTTTAAAATTTAATTTTTTATTCTTTTTTTTAGTGGAGATGGAACTTTATCAACTTTTGATCTTAGAAACATGAAACCTTATATTCTTTCTGAAACAATAGATGATGAACTTCTTTCTTTTGAAATTATCAAAGTAAATATAAAATTTTATCCGATTTTAAAACTAAATTAAAAATATTATTAAATCAAAAATAATTTTTATCTGATTTTAAAACTAAATTAAAAATATTATTAAATCAAAAATATTATTAAATCAAAAATAATATTAAATTCAAAATATTATTAAATTGAAAATATTATTAAATTGAAAATATTATTAAATTAAAAATATTATTAAATTAAAAATAATATTAAATTGAAAATAATATTAAATCAAAAATAATTTTAAATTGAAAATAAATTTTATCCGATTTTAAAACTAAATCAAAAATATTATTAAATTAAAAATAATATTAAATTGAAAATATTATTAAATTCAAAAATAATATTAAATTGAAAATAAATTTTATCCGATTTTAAAATTAAATCAAAAATAATATTAAATCAAAAATATTATTAAATCAAAAATAATATTAAATCAAAAATATTAAATCAAAAATATTATTAAATCAAAAATAATATTAAATCAAAAATATTATTAAATCAAAAATAATATTAAATTCAAAATAATTTTAAATTTAAAATAATTTTAAATTGAAAATATTATTAAATTGAAAATATTATTAAATTGAAAATAATATTAAATTGAAAATAAAAGAATGGTTCAAAAGTAATTTGTGGATCTCAATCAGGTTCTTTACATCTATACGATTGGGATATGTTTGGTGCAATATCATCAAGTTTTGCAGGACATCCTGATTCAGTTGATACAATAGCAAAAATTAGTGAAGATTTAATTTGTACAGGATCTTTTGATGGATTAATTAGAGTTATTTCAATTCTACCAAATCAATTAATAGGAGTAATTGGAAAACATGAATATCCAATTGAACAAATTCAATTTGATTCATCAAAATCTTTTCTTGCAAGTTGTTCTCATGATAATTTAATTAAATTTTGGGAAGTAAAATTTTTATTTGAAGAAGATGATGAAAATCAAAATGAAAATGAAAATTCAAATGAAAATCAAAATCAAAATCAAAATTCAAATGAAAATCAAAATCAAAATGAAAATGAAATTCAAATTGAAAATGAAAATTCAAATGAAAATCAAAATGAAAATCAAAATCAAAATTCAAATGAAAATGAAATTCAAAATTCAAATGAAAATGAAAATGAAAATCAAAATCAAAATCAAAATCAAAATCAAAATCAAAATCAAAATCAAAATCAAAATCAAAATCAAAATCAAAATCAAAATCAAAATCAAATGCAAATTGATAAGAAAAACAAAAACAACAAAAACAAAAAAAAACCAAAACAAAAATTCCAAAAGAAAAAGAAAATTTTAAAAAAAAAAAGAAGAAACAAATTTTTTTCAAATTTATAAAATTCCTTTTTCTCTTAAAAAAAAATAATAGATTTAAAAATAAATTTTTTTCAAGATCTTCTTTTAATTTTATTTCTATTGAAGAAAATGAAGAATTTAATTGATTATTCATTTTTAAAAAAATGGAATTGAAAAAAAAAATAAAAAGTGGAATTGAAAAAAAAATAAAATTGTTTAAAAATTGATCAAAAAAAACAAAAACAAATGACTTTTTAATCTTTTAAGTTTTAAAAAAATTTATTAAAGAATTAATTGTTAATTCCATTATCATTGATTGAATAAAAAAAATTTGTATTCTTTTCTTTTAATTATTTTAAATTTTTGTTTTTGTTTTTTAAAAAATTATTAAAAAATTATTTTTTAGTTGAATGAATTTTAGTTTTTTTCTTTTTTGTTTTTTTTGGAGTTTCTAAAATTGTATTTGATTGAATAGAATCAGAAATTTGAGGATTTTCTTGAGAAATTTGAGTTTTCTTTTTTTTAGATTTTTTTGTTCTAATTTTTTTAACAACTTGTTCATTTTCTTGTTGATTTTCTTGTTGATTTTCTTGTTGATTTTCTTGATTTATATTTTTATTTTTAACTTTTTTAGTTTTTTTCTTTTTTGGTTTTTGTTTAATTTGTTCTGTTTGTTGTTCTGTTTGTTGTTCTATTTCTTCTATTTTTGGTTTTTTCTGTTTTTTTGGTTTTTCTTCTAATTTTGGTTTTTCTATTTTATTTTGAATAATTTCTTTTCCAGTAAATTCTTGATATTTTTGTTTCCAAGGAAGAGGAGTTTTTTCATTAGGTTTTCCAAATTTATTTAATAAACCTTTTTGTATCATTTCTTTTTTTTGTGTTGCCTAAATTTAAATTTTTAATTTTATAAATGAATTTTAATATTAAATTTATAAATTAATTTTAATTTTAATTTTATAAATGAATTTTAATTTTAATTTTAATTTTAATTTTAATTTTAATTTTTATTATAATTTTAATTTTAATTTTATAAATGAATTTTATAAATGAATTTTAATTTTAATTTAATTTTAATTTTAATTTTATAAATGAATTTTATAAATGAATTTTAATTTTATAAATTAATTTTAATTTTATAAATGAATTTAATTTTATAAATGAATTTAATTTTATAAATGAATTTTTAATTTTAATTTTAATTTTTAATTTTAATTTTAATTTTAATTTTATTTTTGATTTTAATTTTAATTTTAATTTTAATTTTTAATTTTAATTTTAATTTTAATTTTAATTTTATAAATGAATTTTTAATTTTAATTTTAATTTTTAATTTTAATTTAATTTTTGATTTTAATTTTAATTTTAATTTAATTTTAATTTTAATTTTAATTTAATTTAATTTTAATTTTAATTTTAATTTTATAAATGAATTTTAATTTTAATTTTAATTTTTAATTAATTTTAATTTTATAAATGAATTTTGATTTTAATTTTAATTTTAATTTTAATTTTAATTTTAATTTTAATTTTAATTTTAATTTTAATTTAATTTTAATTTAATTTTAATTTTAATTTTAATTTTAATTTTAATTTTAATTTTAATTTTAATTTTAATTTTAATTTTATAATTTAATTTTATAAATGAATTTTATAAATGAATTTTAATTTTATAATTTAATTTTATAATTTAATTTTATAAATGAATTTTATAAATGAATTTTATAAATGAATTTTATAAATGAATTTTATAAATTAATTAAATAATATCAACCTTTGGCCCATATCCCCATTTACGAGGATATGTATCTCTATCCATAACAACTCTTTTTATTTTAGCAACAGTACCAAAACTACAAGAACCCATAACAGCGGTAGTCATCAAAGCAATACCCAAACCAATAGCTTCACCTTTAGTTGTCATTAAAACAATTTCATCACCGACTTCGATACCATTCTCAAATCTCAAAAGACCAGGGATCATAAGCTGAGCGCCGTAGCAAATGGAGTTTATAGTAGTATCTTTAACAACGATTCTCTTATGCCCAGTAAGAATCCACTCCATAGGCTTAACAACACGACGCAAATAACTTTCATCATTAAAATTTTCATATAAAAATTGAGCATCTAAAATATCATGCATAGTAACAATTGAATCATTCTCTGTTAAAAGACCCGAACGAACACGACGGAGTTCCTCCATTTTAGCACTTGTACCAACAAGGAAACCGATATGTTCGCACATGGTTCGTATGTAAGTGCCTGCTTCGCAAGAAACCCAAAAAACTCCAATATGTTTTTCATTATCAAATTCAATGAACTTAGATTCATACACAGTGCGGACTCGCAGCTGCTTTTTAACCGCAGACATCAACGGAGGTCGCTGAAAGAGAGCTCCAGTCAAGGCCTGAAGTGTCAATTTGAACTTC
This sequence comes from Anaeramoeba ignava, assembly GCA_028826165.1. Taxonomy (NCBI): domain Eukaryota; family Anaeramoebidae; genus Anaeramoeba; species Anaeramoeba ignava. The sequence continues at coordinate 147,048 of JAPDFW010000113.1, forward strand.
CGTTCGTCTTCTAATGCTGAGTCAAAGCGTATTATTGCTACATATTCTTTTCCTGCTCCTTGTTGCGATTTGGCTAGCTTAGTCGCACGGTTCAGGCATACTATTAAACACCCCGTCACCTTGGGATCAAGTGTTCCTGAGTGCCCTGTTTTTTCCGCTTTAAGGATCCGTTTAATCCATGATACAATTTCGTGTGATGATGGATTTGCGGGCTTGTCTAGATTGATCATCCCGTATTTTAAATACTCAGTGAGTGGTCTACGAAGCGGTGTGTAGCCTTCCTCTAGTTTGTGGAATGTGCCTGATCGGACATTTAGTTTATCGAAGTTCTTAAAAAATTAATTAAACAAAAATTTAAATAAAAATTTATATTAAAAATTTAAATTAAAAATTTAATTAAACAAAAATTTAATAAAAAAATTTATTCATACTTTTAATAATAATGGCCATTTTTCTGTTGGAATTTCTGTTTCTTCTATTTTTTTATGTAATTTCTTTTCAGTCATTTTATTAATTTTTTAATTTTTTTAAAAAGAGAAAGAAAAAAAAAATGAAAAAAAAAAATAAAAAAAAATTTTAAAATTATTCAAAAAAAAATAATAATTAGTAATTTTGTTTTTATTATTTAAATTATTATTGAAAAGATTATTTAAATTATTAATAAAAAGAGATTCAAAATTAATCAAAAAAATTAAAGATTATTTTTGAATTATTTATTTAAATTATTATTAAATTATTTATTTGAATTATTATTGAAAAGATTATTTAAATTATTATTGAAAAGAAATTAAAGATTAATCAAAAAAATTAAAGATTATTTTTGAATTATTTATTTAAATTATTTTTGAAAATAGATTCAAAATTAATCGGAAAAATTAAAGATTATTTTTGAAAAGATTATTTAAATTATTATTGAAAAGATTATTTAAATTATTAATGAAAAGAGATTCAAAATTAATCAAAAAAATTAAAGATTATTTTTGAAAAGATTATTTAAATTATTATTGAAAAGATTATTTTTGAATTATTTATTTGAATTATTAATGAAAAGAGATTCAAAATTAATCGGAAAAATTAAAGATTATTTTAGAATTATTTATTTAAATTATTTTTGAAAAGATTATTTAAATTATTAATAAAAAGAAATTAAAGATTATTTTTGAATTATTTATTTGAATTATTTTTGAAAAGATTATTTAAATTATTTTTGAAAAGAAATTCAAAATTAATCGGAAAAATTAAAGATTATTTTTGAATTATTTATTTGAATCATTATTGAAAAGATTATTTGAATTATTAATGAAAAGATTATTTGAATTATTTTTGAATTATTTATTTAAATTATTATTGAAAAGATTATTTAAATTATTAATGAAAATAGATTCAAAATTAATCGGAAAAATTAAAGATTATTTTTGAATTATTTATTTGAATTATTTTTGAATTATTTATTTAAATTATTTTTGAAAAGATTATTTGAATTATTTTAAAAAAGAGATTCAAAATTAATCGGAAAAATTAAAGATTATTATTGAATTATTTATTTGAATTATTTTTGAAAAGATTATTTGAATTATTTTTGAAAAGATTATTTAAATTATTAATGAAAAGAGATTCAAAATTAATCGGAAAAATTAAAGATTATTTTTGAATTATTTATTTAAATTATTTTTGAAAAGATTATTTAAATTATTATTGAAAAGATTATTTTAGAATTATTAATGAAAAGATTATTTAAATTATTAATGAAAAGAGATTCAAAATTAATCGGAAAAATTAAAGATTATTTTTGAATTATTTATTTGGATTATTTTTGAAAAGATTATTTGAATTATTTTAAAAAAGAGATTCAAAATTAATCGGAAAAATTAAAGATTATTTTTGAAAAAATTATTATTGAAAAAAATTATTTAAATCTCTTCATAAAATCTTGATGAAATTCTGTAAGTCTTTGAACAACAGAATCAATTTGTTCTTCCAAAGGTAAAAAGGTAGTACGGAAATGGAACGTTCCATCTTCCTGACCAAACCCACTTCCAGGAACAATACAAACACCAGCATGTTGAACACATTCCAAACAATAAAAAACATCAGGATGAATTCCTTTTGATTTAGCAGCTTCAACAGCCTTAGGAGGTAATCTGATACGAGGAAACGCATACATGGCACCTTCAGGAACATTGCATGTGACGCCTTCCAACTTATTAAGAGCTTCACCGAGTTTTTTGGATCTTCTTTTTAAACTTTCATAAATTCCATCTCTTTCATTGATATAATTATTGTAAGAATTATCCCCCATTTTGGGGGGATTAACCATTAATTCAATTAGGATTTGTCCAGCAACATTCGGACATAAACTCACAGATGCCATTTTGTAAAGTTGATGTTTAACTGCGGAATCGATGTTTGTGGTGTTGTAATATCCTCCTCTTTGACCACATTCTCCCAGAAACCCTTTGGATATTGAATGAAACGAGAAAAGTGGAACAGATGAATATTCTGGTCCCATTTCTAAAAGCACTTTTCTGAAAGATGAGAACGGTTTTTGATCTTTATAATAAACATTTTCTTGATAAACTTCATCAGCCATTAATATGAGTCCGTATTTTTGGCAGAATTTTATAATTTCCCTCTGGTTACTCGCAGTTAAACATTGACCCGTTGGGTTTCCTGGATTGATAATAACCAGGCCTCTCACGACTACATTATCTTTATGAGCTTTCTGTATGGATTTTTCAAGTTCATCTACACTAAGACCCCAACCTTCTTTTTCGTTTAAATAATAATTAACTTGTTTGGCGCCAATCATTGCAAGAGATGCTGAGTAGAGTGGATATTGCGGAATTGGTATCATTATCCCATCGTTTTCGTTTCTTGTGATTGACCGAAGAATTGCTTGAACACCTGGTGATGCTCCATCTGTTAAGAATATATCGTCTCCATCGCATTTTTGTCCATCTCGTTTGCTGATAAAATTCGCTACGCTTTCACGTATGAATGGAATCCCTTGGCTGTGACTATATGCTCCCATTCCCCCTACTACATTTTTTAGAAAGATTTTCGATCTTTCTATTGCATCTTTTGGAAATATTTTTTCTACTTCTGGGTTTTGTAATAAATCTGGATATTCACAAAGTGCCAGAACCTTTAATATTTTTTATATTAAATAAAATTGAATTAAAATTGAATTAAAATTAAATTAAAATTGATATAAAATTGATTTAAAATTGATTTAAAATTGATATAAAATTGATTTAAAATTGATTTAAAATTGAATTAAAATTGAATTAAAATTGAATTAAATTTGATTTAAAATTGATTTAAAATTGATATAAAATTGATATAAAATTGATTTAAAATTGATATAAAATTGATTTAAAATTGATATAAAATTGATATAAAATTGAATTAAAATTGATTTAAAATTGATTTAAAATTGATTTAAAATCGATATAAAATTGATATAAAATTGAATTAAAATTGATTTAAAATTGATATAAAATTGATATAAAATTGATTTAAAATTGAATTGAAAATTGATATAAAATTGATTTAAAATTGATTTAAAATTGATTTAAAATTGATTTAAAATTGATATAAAATTAATTTAAAATTGATTTAAAATTGATATAAAATTGATATAAAATTGATTTAAAATTGATATAAAATTGATATAAAATTGATATAAAATTGATTTAAAATTGAATTAAAATTGAATTAAAATTGATATAAAATTGATTTAAAATTGAATTAAAATTGATATAAAATTAATTTAAAATTGATATAAAATTGATTTAAAATTAATTTAAAATTGATATAAGATTGATTTAAAATTGATTTAAAATTAATTTAAAATTGATTTAAAATTGATTTAAAATTGATTTAAAATTGATTTAAAATTAATTTAAAATTAATTTAAAATTGATATAAAATTGATTTAAAATTGATATAAAATTGATTTAAAATTGATATAAAATTGATATAAAATTGATTTAAAATTGATTGAAAATTGATTTAAAATTGAATTAAAATTGATATAAAATTGATTTAAAATTAATATAAAATTGATTTAAAATTGATATAAAATTGATTTAAAATTGATTTAAAATTGATATAAAATTGATTTAAAATTGATTTAAAATTGATATAAAATTAATATAAAATTAATATAAATTAATTTAAAATTGATTTAAAATTGAATTAAAATTGAATTGAAAATTAATTTAAATTTTCATTTTGATTTGCATTTTAAAATTAATATAAAATTGATATAAAATTGATATAAAATTGATATAAAATTGATATAAAATTGATTTAAAATTGATTTAAAATTGATTTAAAATTGATTTAAAATTAATTTAAAATTGATATAAAATTGATTTAAAATTGATTTAAAATTGATTTAAAATTAATTTAAAATTGATATAAAATTGATTTAAAATTGATATAAAATTAATATAAAATTGATTTAAAATTGATATAAAATTGATATAAAATTGATTTAAAATTGATATAAAATTGATATAAAATTGATTTAAAATTGAATTAAAATTGATATAAAATTGATTTAAAATTGATTTAAAATTGATATAAATATAAAATTGATATAAAAATTGATTTAAAATTGATATAAAATTGATTTAAAATTGATATAAAATTGATTTAAAATTGATTTAAAATTGAATTAAAATTGATTTAAAATTGAATTAAAATTGAATTAAAATTGATTTAAAATTGATTTAAAATTGATATAAAATTGATATAAAATTGATATAAAATTGAATTAAAATTGATTTAAAATTGATATAAAATTGATATAAAATTGATTTAAAATTGATTTAAAATTGATTTAAAATTGATATAAAATTGATTTAAAATTGATTTAAAATTGATATAAAATTGATTTAAAATTGATTTAAAATTGATATAAAATTGATTTAAAATTGATTTAAAATTGATTTAAAATTGATTTAAAATTGATATAAAATTGATATAAAATTGATTTAAAATTGATTTAAAATTGATTTAAAATTGATTTAAAATTGATTTAAAATTGAATTGAAATTGATATAAAATTAATATAAAATTGAATTAAAATTGAATTAAAATTGATTTAAAATTGATTTAAAATTGAATTAAAATTGATATAAAATTGATTTAAAATTGATATAAAATTCATATAAAATTGATTTAAAATTCATATAAAATTGATTTAAAATTGATTTAAAATTGATTTAAAATTAATTTAAAATTGATTTAAAATTAATATAAAATTGATTTAAAATTAATATAAAATTGATTTAAAATTGATATAAAATTGATTTAAAATTGAATTAAAATTGATTTAAAATTGATTTAAAATTGATTTAAAATTGATATAAAATTGATATAAAATTGATTTAAAATTGATATAAAATTGATATAAAATTGATTTAAAATTGAATTAAAATTGATTTAAAATTGATTTAAAATTGATTTAAAATTGATATAAAATTGATATAAAATTGATATAAAATTGATTTAAAATTGATTTAAAATTGATTTAAAATTGATTTAAAATTGAATTAAAATTGATTTAAAATTGATATAAAATTGATATAAAATTGATTTAAAATTAATATAAAATTGATTTAAAATTGATTTAAAATTGAATTGAAAATTGATTTAAAATTGATTTAAAATTGATATAAAATTGATATAAAATTGATTTAAAATTGATATAAAATTGATTTAAAATTGATATAAAATTGATATAAAATTGATATAAAATTGATTTAAAATTAATATAAAATTGAATTAAAATTGAATTAAAATTGAATTGAAAATTGATTTAAAATTGATTTAAAATTGATATAAAATTGATATAAAATTAATTTAAAATTGAATTAAAATTGATTTAAAATTGATTTAAAATTGATTTAAAATTGAATTAAAATTGATATAAAATTAATATAAAATTGATTTAAAATTAATTTAAAATTGATTTAAAATTGATTTAAAATTGATTTAAAATTGATTTAAAATTGATTTAAAATTGATTTAAAATTGATTTAAAATTGATTTAAAATTGAATTAAAATTGATATAAAATTGATTTAAAATTGATTTAAAATTGATTTAAAATTGATTTAAAATTGAATTGAAAATTAATTTAAAATTTTGATTTAAATTGATTTAAAATTAAATTGAAATTTGTATTCGTAATTCTAAGTATTTTATTATTACAAAATAAATAAAAAAAAATAAATAATTTACCATTCTGAAAAAAGAAATAGGCTTCTGTTTAAGTTGTTGAGGATTTCCAATATTGCAATAAATAATTTCATCAAATTTATATTTAGAAGGATCTCTTTTCATTTCTGCTTCAATTTCAAGAGCTCTTAAAACAACTGTTCCTCTAACAGCATATTCAGTTTTTAAAACTTTAGAACTTAATGTTTCAACAGAAAGAGGAGGAGCTTTAACTTAAAAAAAAAGAAAGAAAAAAAGCAAAAAATTGTTTTTTTAAATTTTTGTATTTTTTTTTTATTTTTTTTTTTATTTATAAAATTGTTTTACAAATATCATGAAACATTGAAACTGGTGAAATAAATTTATAAAGTGGGTTTTTTTGAATAGATTTCTTAAAATCTTTTAACGGAGTCAACATTTTTTTATTATTAAAGATATTTAGAAAAAAAAAAATAAAAAAAATAATTTTTTTCAGATTTATTTTTCGAATTTTTTTTCAATTTTTTTTCAATTTTTTTTTATTTTTTTTTCATTTTTTTTTTCTTTGAATTTCAAAATTAAAAAAAAAATGTCACGTTCAATAAACATTTATGAAGCAATTAAACAAAATCAACTGGAAAAAATTAAAGAATATATTGAAACACTTGAAAATCCACTTCTTTCAAATGTGTTAAAATTTGCCTTACAACAAAATCCACAAAAAGATATCATTTCATTACTCACAAAAAAAGGGGTTAAGAAGGAAAAACAGGAGAGTTTCGAAACAAATCTTTTACACATTGCTTGTGAAAAATCAGCGGATATTGAAATCATTCAGATCTTAATCAATTTGAAATATGACCCAAATGGAGAATCTGTATACACAAAACAAACGCCATTGCATGTCGCTTGCAAAAACAAAAACTCATTATCAGTCATCCAGCTCTTAGTTCAACAAGGGGCGCAGATAGATAAGGTGGATATCAAAGGTTATATTCCTGTTTTTTATGCGCTTGAAAACTTAGATCTGGATGTGATTAAGTTTCTCTTGCAAAATTTGGATTGTCTCCCTCAAAACAAACCAAATCACATGAATATCCTTCATTTTGCTTTGTCAGAACACCCGGCACATATTGATCTAATTGAGTATATTTTGTCCTTTCATGTTAATCCCAACGACCAAGATTTAAATCTCAAAACTCCGTTGCATTATGCGTGTGCTAATGCTTGTGAAGCTTCGGTTTTAAATCTATTGATAGAAAAAAGTGAAATTGCTGAAAACAATTTCTTAAAAAATAATGAAAATTTGCAAAAAAACGAAAATTTCCAAGAACATGAAAGACAGGTAAAAATAGTCAATGTTTTTGACATCAACAAGCAAACACCTCTTCATGAATTATGCATAAATAAATGCACAGAGGATAGATTAAGTGTCTTGTTAAAGGCAGGAGCAGACCCCAATATCCAAAATCCAAAAAAAGAAACAGCTTTCCATTTGGTTTTGCAACACAATCCAAGTCTTGATGTTGTGAAAATGTTTATTGGAAGTGGCGCATCTCTAGAAATTCAAGATTTAGATGGAAAAACTCCTCTTTATGAAGCAATAGAACACAATGCAAAAGACGAAGTTGTTTACGAACTCATTTCCAAAACAAAGAATTTCAAAATTGCGGAAAAAAGAACAAACACATCTTTACTTCATCTTGCGATCCAGAAATCAAGAGAGCCAGAGTTGATCAAAATGCTTATTGAAAAGGGAGTAGTAATTGATAGCGAAGACTCGATGAAAAAAGCACCACTTCATTATTGTATCGAGCACAAAAAAAGAGAAGAAGTTGTGGAAATTCTTTTGGCAACAAAAACAGAAAAATTAAATTCAGCAGATCTTCAAGATAACAAGACAATCCTGCATTTGTTGTGTGAGTTCTCAACAAATGCAGAATTAATCAAAACGCTAATAAGCAAAGGAGCTGATCCATTGGCATCTGATAATGCAGGACAAACTCCTCTTCATCTCGCTTGCATAAATAATCCTTCTGCCCAAGTTATTAATGTTCTTCTTCAATCTGGGGCAGATCCTAAAACAAAAAATAGACGAAGACAACTTCCCTTGCATTTAGCACTTGAAGCAAATGCTGGTTTTCATGTTTTGGAAATTCTTCTTAAATCGGAAAAGTTTTCTGGAAGCAAAGAAATTCACAGTTTTGATTCCAAAAGACAAACCCTTTTCGAAATTGTTTTGCGCAGAAAATATCCATTGCCAATAATCAAGCTTTTTATTGACAACGGGGTAATGAGTGAGAAGATAATTGGAAGAGGAGGACAAACTTATCTTCATTTCGCTTGCTTTCCTCCAATTGATCCAGAAATTATCGCATTGCTTTTAAAAAAAGGAGCTGATCCTGATGCAAAGAATAATATGGGGAAAACCCCTTTGATATTGGCATTTATGAACAAGGCAAATAAAGAGGTTCTTCATCTTCTTGTAACCGAAAATAATTTTGACACTCCAACAAATACAGGAAAAACACCTTTGTTTTTTGCAAGTGCAAATAATAACATTGAAATGATGAAATATCTCATCTCAAAAGGAGCGCAAATTCATGCTCACGATAAAAAGGGAAGATCTGTGTTTCACTATGCAATCAAAAAAGGAGCAAAAGTTGATGTGATTCAACTTCTTTTGGAAAACAAAGCAGATCCAAACGAAATTGTTAACAACATGACAGCTCTTGAATATTGCTTTGTAGGCAAAGAAAGTCCAGTCCAAGTTGTAGAGCTTCTTCTGAAAATTTGTAGATTCGATTCATCTATTCACAATCCACTCAAAAAGGCTTTTATACTTGCTCTTGAAAAAAACGCCTCTTTTTTCAACTTATGTGCGCTTACAGAAGCAGGAATTGATCTCGCAACATTTAAAAACAATTACTACGATTTTAATCATTATATTTTCAGCAATAATTTTGACCAGTTCAGACTTGCACTTTCTTTTGATTTTAATATTAAAATTGGACAATACACAACACTTAGTCGCTTATACCAAGAAGTAATGCAGGATTTCTATTCAATAATGGATGATTTTGAGCGTGTTTTGGAAAGTGGTGAGCTTTCTGATTTCAACGCTGTTTGTTCCGATGGTTCTATTCCTGTTCACAAACTGATTTTAAAAAACCGCATTTGTTTTCCTGATGAAAAAATCACTTTTGAAAAGGTTCTTGATATTCTGCATTCTGGATTGTGCGATTTTCAAATGAATGAAGTGCGTCCGTTTTTGAGGTTTATTTATTCAGGATATATCGATCACAAAGACGATCAATACGAAGAAAAAATTATGAAAATTGGATCACTTTTTAACCTTCAACATGATTGGTTTGTGAAAAAAAAGGGAAGGCATGGACTTCTTAAAGATATGGAAAGACTTTGGAATGATGATGAAAGTAAAGATTTTGTTGTGGTTGTTGAAGATGAGAGGATTAGACTTCACAAGGTGATTTTGTTGATAAGATCAGAACTTTTTAGAGGTCTGTTTTTATCTGTTGATGATCCTTCTAATCAAGTTAATGAATATTCAGGAAAATCTATTCAAACAATCAAACAACTTTTCAAATTTTTTTATCTTGATGAACTTGATCCTGTTCTTCCAATGGTTGTTGTTTCTGAGATTGAAGAAGCACTTGATTTTTATCAAGGAAATGAGAAGACATTAACCTGGAAAATTTTATATAATGAGAAGTGTGATTGAATCGAATCAAATTAAATTAAATTAATTTAAATTAAATTAAATTAAATTAAATTAAATTAAATTAAATCAAATTAAATTAAATATTTAAATTAAATCAAATTAAATTAAATTAAATTAAATTAAATTAAATCAAATTAAATTAAATCAAATCAAATTAAATTAAATTAAATTAAATTAAATTAAATTAAATTAAATCAAATCAAATCAAATCAAATCAAATTAATTTAAATTAAATTAAATCAAATCAAATCAAATTAAATCAAATATTTAAATCAAATTAAATTTAATTAAATTAAATTAAATTAAATTAAATTAAATTAAATTAAATCAAATCTTTAAATTAAATTAAATTAAATTAAATCAAAATTAAATCAAATATTTAAATTAATTAAAATTAAATTTAAATCAAATTAAATTTAAATTAAATTAAATTAAATTAAATTAAATCAAATTAAATTAAATCAAATTAAATTAAATTAAATCAAATTAAATTAAATTAAATTAAATCAAATTAAATTAAATTAAATTAAATTAAATCAAATTAAATCAAATTAAATTAAATCAAATTAAATTAAATCAAATTAAATTAAATCAAATTAAATTAAATTAAATTAAATCAAATTAAAATAAAATCAAATATTTTAAATTAAATTAAAAATTAAATTTAAATTAAATTAAATCAAATTAAATTAAATTAAATTTAAATTAAATTAAATTCAAATTAAATTAAATTAAATTAAATTAAATCAAATTAAATTAAATTAAATTAAATTAAATTAAATTAAATCAAATTAAATTAAATTAAATTAAATTAAATTAAATTAAATTAAATTAAATTAAATTAAATCAAATATTTAAATCAAATTAAATTAAATTAAATTAAATTAAATTAAATTAAATTAAATTAAATTAAATTAAATTAAATTAAATTAAATTAAATTAAATCAAATTAAATTAAATTTAATTAAATCAAATTAAATTAAATTAAATTAAATTAAATTAAATCAAATATTTAAACTAAATCAAATATTTAAATTAAATCAAATCAAATCAAATTAAATAATCTAAATAAAGATCTCAAAAAGAAAATTTTAAAGAAAGAACTTGTTCTCAAATTTTAAAAAAAAACTTAATTACACAAAAAAATGAGTAAAACACATAAATAAAAAAAAATGTAAAAGAAAAGAAAATTTTTTAATTAAATTTTATTTTATTTTTTTTTTCATTTTTTTATTTTTATTTTTTTTAATTAAAAATCTAAAATGATTGCTGGAATGAATGATGAAGAAATTAAAGAACATCACGATACAGAAAAAGAAATAAAACAAAAAGTATCTGAATTAGCAAAAATGATAAAAGAATCAAAACATTGTGTAATTCATACAGGAGCAGGAATAAGTACATCAGCAGGAATACCAGATTTTCGAGGACCAAATGGAGTTTGGACATGTAGAGATCAAAAAAGAGCATTACCAAGAGGAAAAAGATTTAAAGAATGGCGACCCACTTATTGCCATATGGCTATTGTTGAACTTCTTAATCAAGGATTAATCAAACATTTAGTTTCACAAAATGTTGATGGATTACATGTTAGAAGTGGAATTCCATTAGAAAAAATCAGTGAATTACATGGAAATACTCATAAAGAATATTGTTCAAAATGTGGAAAGGAATATTTCCGATTGTTTGAAACAAGAAATGCATATAGTGTTACTGATCACAGAACTGGAAGAAAATGTGATATTTGTGGTGGAATGTTATTTGATTCTATCATCAATTTCGGTGAAAATTTACCTAAAAATGCTCTTGATAAAGCTTTTAAAGAAAGTACTAAATCTGATCTTTGTATTGTTTTTGGATCTTCAATGAGAGTTTCTCCTGCAAATTCTCTTCCTGTTATTCCTGTTAAACAAAAGAAAGGAAAATTAGTTCTTGTTAATTATCAAAAAACTCCTATTGATAAACATTGTACTATGATTATTCATTCTGCTACTGATTTAGTTATGGAATTATTAATGAATGAACTTGATATTAAAGTTCCTGATTGGGAAGAAAAATTAACAGAAATTATTGAAGAACAAGAACAAGAATTAAAAAAGAAATCAGAAGAAAAATCAAAAGAAAAACCAAAAGAAAAACCAAAAGAAAAATCAAAAGATAAATCAAAAGATAAATCAAAAGATAAATCAAAAGAAAAACCAAAAGATAAATCAAAAGAAAAATCAAAAGAAAAACCAAAAGAAAAACCAAAAGAAAAATCAAAAGAAAAATCAAAAGAAAAAGAAAAGAAATGAATTTAGAATTTAGAATTTAAATTTAAATTCAAATCAAAAAGAAGAATTTAAATCAAGATCTTTTTTCTTTTTTATCTTTTCAAACTTTCATTATAAATAAATTCATTTCTTCTTTTAGTTTCTTCTTTTATTTTTATTTTTTTCATTTTAAATAAATAAATTTTTTCTTTTAATTTGATCTTGTATTTGATCTTCTAATTTGATCTTGTATTTGATCTTTTAATTTGATCTTAATTTAAATAAAAAAAGAAAAAATTGATGATTAATTTTAAGAAAAAGAAAGAAAGAAAAAGGAATGTGAACTTTTAATTAAAATTAAAGTTGGAACAGGAAAAAAAATGGAATAAAACAAAATATCATTTTTTCATTTTTTCATTTTTTCATTTTTTTATTTTTTTCATTTTTTTATTTTCATTTTTTTTAATTAAAAATCTAAAATGATTGCTGGAATGACTGAAGAAGAAATTAAAGAACATCACGATACAGAAAAAGAAATAAAACAAAAAGTATCTGAATTAGCAAAAATGATAAAAGAATCAAAACATTGTGTAATTCATACAGGAGCAGGAATAAGTACATCAGCAGGAATACCAGATTTTCGAGGACCAAATGGAGTTTGGACATGTAGAGATCAAAACAGAAAACCACCAAAAAGAAACTATTCAAAGGAAGGATTGCGACCCACTTATTGCCATATGGCTATTGTTGAACTTCTTAATCAAGGATTCATCAAACATTTAGTTTCACAAAACACTGATGGATTACATGTTAGAAGTGGAATTCCATTAGAAAAAATCAGTGAATTACATGGAAATACTCATAAAGAATATTGTTCAAAATGTGGAAAGGAATATTTCCGATTGTTTAGAACAAGAACTGCGAATAAAGTTCATGACCATCAAACTGGAAGAAAATGTGATATTTGTGGTGGAATGTTACTTGATTCTATCATCAATTTTGGTGAAAATTTACCTCAAAATGCTCTTGATAGAGCTTTTAAAGAAAGTACTAAATCTGATCTTTGTATTGTTTTTGGATCTTCAATGAGAGTTTCTCCTGCAAAATCTCTTCCTGTTATTCCTGTTAAACAAAAGAAAGGAAAATTAGTTCTTGTTAATTATCAAAAAACTCCTATTGATAAACATTGTACTATGATTATTCATTCTGCTACTGATTTAGTTATGGAATTATTAATGAATGAACTTGATATTAAAGTTCCTGTTTGGGAAGATCAATTAACAGATATTGTTGAAGAACAAGAAGAAAAATTAGAAAAGGAATTAAAAGATAAACCAAAAGAAAAATCAAAAGATAAATTAAAAGATAAACCAAAAGAAAAATCAAAAGATAAATTAAAAGATAAATCAAAAGATAAACCAAAAGAAAAATCAAAAGAAAAATCAAAAGAAAAATCAAAAGATAAACCAAAAGATAAATCAAAAGATAAATTAAAAGATAAACCAAAAGATAAACTAAAAGAAAAACCAAAAGAAAAAGAAAAGAAATGAATTTAGAATTTTATTCCATTTTTTTTATTTTTGAAAAGAAAAACAAAAATGAAACAAAAATTGATTTTATTCTTTTATTTTTTTTTTAATTTAAAAAAATTTTTTTTTCTTTTTTTTTTTTTCATTTTTTTCTTTAATTTCCTTTTTTTTATTTTTATATTAAATTTAACAATAATTATTAAAATGAGTGAAAAAACAAATCAAAAAACAAATACGTTAAATAAAGAAACAAATAAAGAAACAAATCAAAAAACAAATCAAAAAACAAACCAAAAAACAAATCAAAAAACAAACCAAGAAACAAATCAAAAAACAAATCAAAAAACAAATCAAAAAACAAATCAAAAGACAAATACGTTAAATAAAGAAACAAATCAAAAAACAAATCAAGAAACAAATCAAAAAACAAATCACGTTAAAAACAAATAAAGAAACAAATCAAAAGACAAATCAAAAGACAAATACGTTAAATAAAGAAACAAATCAAAAAACAAATCAAAAAACAAATCAAAAAACAAATCAAAAAACAAATCAAAAAACAAATCAAAAAACAAATACGTTAAATAAAGAAAAAGAAAAACCAAAAGAAAAAGAAAAACCAAAAGATAAATCAAAAGAAAAAGAAAAAGAAAAAGAAAAAGAAAAAGAAAAAGAAATTGTAATGGAAATTGAAGAAGAAAAAAAAGGAGATCAAACAAAAACAAATCAAGAAAAACAAAAAGAAAAAGAAAGTGACAGTGAAAGTGAAAGTGGAGATGAAAGTGATAGTGGAGATGAAAGTGGAGATGAAAGTGATGAAAGTGAAAATGAAAAAGAAAAAGAAAAAGAAAAAGAAAAAGAAAAAGAGAGTGACAATGAAAGTGACAATGAAAGTAACAGTGAAAGTAACAGTGAAAGTGAAAGTGAAAGTGAAAGTGAAGATGAAAGTGAAAGTCAAGATGAAAGTGATTATGTTAATTCTCCTTCAGACGTTGAAGAAAAATATGAATATTCTGATGATGAAAAAATAATAAATAAAACTAAAAGAAGAAAAAAAACACCTCAAAAACCAACAAGAACAAGAACAACTCGTTCAAATTCAAAAACAACAAAAACAACAAAAACTCCAAAAAAAACACCTCAAAAATCAACAAGAGTAACTCGTTCAAATTCAAAGAAAACTCCAACAAAAACAAGAGTAACTCGTTCAAATTCAAAAACAACAAAAACAACAGAAACAACAAAAACAACAAAAACTCCAAAAAAAACACCTCAAAAATCAACAAGAGTAACTCGTTCAAATTCAAAGAAACCAGCAAAAAAAACTACAAAAAAAACAAATTCAAAAGCAAAAAAAACTACGAAAAGAACAACTCGTTCAAATTCAAAAAAACCAACAAAAAAAAGAAAAACTCCTTCAAAAACCAAAAAAACCAAAAAAACCAAAAAAAATAAATCAAAAAAAGTTCCAAAATCTGAATGGAAATGGACAACATTAAGTCATAATGGGGTTAAATTTCCAGCAGATTATGAACCACATGGAGTTAAATTATTATATGATGGTAAGTTTAAATAATTTTAATTTCAAAATGAATTTTAATATTAATTTGAATTTTAATTTTATTTTTAATATTAATTTAAATTTATAAATGAATTTTAATATTAATTTAAATTTCAAAATGAATTTTAATATTATTTTTAATTTCAAAATGAATTTTAATTTAATTTTAATATTATAAATAATTTTAATTTCAAAATGAATTTTAATATTAATTTGAATTTTAATTTTATTTTTAATTTTAAATTAAATTTTCATAATTTTTAGGAAAACCTGTTGCATTAACTCCAGAACAAGAAGAACTTGCTACATTATATGCTCAATCAATGGATATCGATATTGCACAAGACCCACAATTCAAAGAAAACTTTTTCAACGATTTTTTAGAGGTTTTAGGACCAAAACATAAAATCAAAAAATTTGAAAAATGCGATTTTACAAAAATTAAAGACTATTTAGAACGAGAAAAAGAACGGAAAAAAGAAGTACAAAAAGCAAAAACAAAAGAAGAAAGACAAAAAGAAAAGGAAGAAAAAGATGCAATCAACGAGAAGTATCTTTATGCAACTGTTGATGGAGAGCCCCAGAAAATAGGGAATTTTACAATAGAAGCACCAATACTTTATCGGGGAAGAGGAAAACACCCGAAATCAGGGACATTCAAAAGAAGAATAGTTCCTGAAGATATTATAATTAATGTTGGAGAAAATGATCCAGTTCCGGAACCACCGGCTGGACATGAATGGAAGGAAATCGTGCATCGACACGATGTTCAATGGATTGCGAGCTGGAAAGAAAATGTTTTGGGCGCAAATAAATATGTCAAATTTGCTCGCAGCGCAAAATTCAAATGCGAAAGTGATTATGACAAATATGAGCTTGCGAGAAAATTGAAGGATAAAATTGATGGAATTCGCAAGCAATATTTAAAGGATTTAAAAAATGAAGACTTACTTATTAAACAGCGCGCAACAGCAATGTATATCATCGACAAATTGGCAATGAGAATTGGGAATCCAAAAAAGAAAGACTTGGCAGACACTGTTGGATGTGTCACTCTCAGAGTGGAGCATGTCAGTCTTGTTCCCCCTTCTTCGTTGCATTTTGATTTTCTTGGAAAAGACTCAATGAGATATGAAAATACTGTTGAAGTTTCCAAACAAGTTTATAAAAATTTTGCTTTGTTTCGAAAGTCGAAAAAAAAACCCGATAGAATTTTTGATTTGCTTACTTCTTCATTGCTTAATTCCCATCTTAAAAGTCTTATGCCTGGATTGACAACTCGTGTCTTTCGTACTTTTAATGCAAGTCTTACTCTTCAACAAGAACTGGATAAAATGCCAAAAATAAAAGCAAAAACAAAACGCAAAGAAATTGATGAAAAATTCCAATTCTATCAAAATGCAAACCGTCAAGTTGCCATTCTTTGTAATCATAAGAAAACTATCTCAAAAGCTTTTCCTGAGCAAATTAAAAAGATTCATGAAAAAATTGATGAACTTAAAAAGGAAAGAAAGCAGTTGAAAAGTTGGATCAAAAAAGGTGATCCAGTTATTATTCAAAAAAAAAGAAAGAAAAGAAAAAGAAAGAATTCACAAGAAGATGAAAAATCCGAAAAAGATGAAAAATCCGAAAAAGATGAAAAATCCAAATCAAAAAAATCCAAAAAAGAAAAAGAAAAAAAATCAAAATCAAAATCAAAATCAAAATCAAAAAAAGAAAAAGAAAAAGAAAAAGAAAAAGAAAAAGAAAAAGATTCACAACAAAATGATGAAGATGAATACGAAATTGTCGATTATAAATATACAGTTAAAAGAATGGAATCAAGAGTTAATACTATTCGTGATCAAATTGAAAGATTGAAAAAAAATTTGGAATCAAGAGAAAATCTTAAAGATATTTCACTTGCAACTTCAAGAACAAATTATCTTGATCCAAGAATTTCTGTTGCTTGGTGTAAAAAATGGGAAGTTCCAATTGAAAAGATTTTTAGTAAAGCACTTCGTGAAGCATTTCCTTGGGCAATGGAAGTTGATTCTGATTGGAAATTTTAAAAATTCAAATCTTTAATTCAAATTTTTAATTCAAATTTTCAGTTTAAATTTTCAGTTTAAATTTTTAATTTTTTTATTAACTTTTTAGAAAGGGAAATTTCAAGAAAAGATAAACTTAAATTTTTAAAATTTTTATTAATTTTTTGATTGAATTAAATTTAAAATTAAAATTGAATTGAATTGAATTGTTTATTGAGAAAATCCAAATCTCAAAAAATTGGAAATCAAAAAGATATCAAAAAGAAATCAAAATCAAAAAGATATCAAAATATGATAAAAGCGAAATAGAGAGTTTTACATCAAATTGCATTTCTTCTCAGTATCTATGTATTCCAAAGGAGGTAAATCTTGATTAATAAACAATTCAGTCTGAACTGGGAATTTATTAAGCAAGATATACATCATTGGACATCTTCTAACACAATCCTCCGACAATTCCTTAGCAAGTTCAAGAGATTGGTCAGTACCGACATCAAAATGGAAGCTCATTTTAGGGATTGCTGGGTTATCAGACATAAGAAACTCAGCAGATAAATCTTGGTCTAATTGAGATTCAATTGATAAAGATTTCAAAGATAAAGCTCTTAAAGAAGAAGCATAAGCGTAGTGAGTAAGAAGACAACAAGAGATGCCACCCAGATAGTACTGGATAGGGGACGGCGCGGAAGAATCGCCTCCAAGAAACTTTTGAGAGTCAAGTTTCCATAAATTGACTGATTTTTGACCTTCAATATAAGTTGATGAAAACTGCGGGCTCGTTACGTTCTCGCAATCCCAGGCTCCTTCCACTATCGTTGGCTTGATAGATGTGTTCGGTTTCGCCCGCAATTCAGATTGGAATGTGTACACTGAGTCTAAATTTATGTTGTTGATTTTCTTTCCTTTTTTTTGAGCTACTTTGTTATAATGTTTGATTGTTGTGTTCACTGTTACTGGTATAGAATTTTCCCCAATTTGTACGCTCGGACATCTTTTTCTTGATACTTCAAATGCTTCCTTCAGTTTCTCGTTGCTTTCAAATGAAAATGCTGAAAGTGATATTTTGAATTGAGTTGCTGGTGGTTTCTCCATGTTTAATCCAGTTACTCGTGAAAAATCAAAATCTATTTCGCATCGTGAAATTAATTTGTTTAATTTGATATTCATTCTTGAACATGTTCTTGCAAAAGTTCTTTTTATATTTTTATATTTTGAAATGATTTATTTTAATTTTGATTAAATAAATTTTTAATTTGATCTTGAATTGAATTAATTAAGTTTTAATTTTGGATTTTGTTTATTTAATTATTTTTAAAATTATTTATAAATAGATTATTAATTAAAATTTAATTAGAATTTAATTAGAATTTTATATTTATTTATTAAATTGTTTTAATAAATTTTTAATTTGATCTTGAATAGAATTAATTAAGTTTTAATTTTGTATTTTGTTTATTTAATTATTTATAAAATTATTTATTAATTAAAATTTAATTGTTTTAATTAAAATTTAATTAGAATTTTATATTTATTTATTAAATTGTTTTAATTAAATTTTAAATTTGATTTTGAATTAAATTAATTAAGTTTTAGTTTTATATTTTGTTTATTTAATTATTTTATAAAATTATTTATAAATTAATTTATTAATTAAAATTTATTTAGAATTTTATATTTATTTATTAAATTAAAATGGGGATTAAATTGTTTTAATTAAATTTTTAATTTGATCTTGAATTGAATTAATTAAGTTTTAGTTTTGTATTTTGTTTATTTAATTATTTTTAAAATTATTTATTAATAGATTTATTAATTAAAATTTAATTAGAATTTTATATTTATTTATTAAATTAAAATGGGGATTAAATTGTTTTAATAAATTTTTAAATTGATCTTGAATTAAATTAATTAAGTTTTAGTTTTGTATTTTGTTTATTTAATTATTTTTAAAATTATTTATTAATTAAAATTTAATTGTTTTAATTAAAATTAAATTGATCACAAATTAAATTAATTTTAATGATCAAAATTAATTTAAAAAAAAAAACTATTGGGGGATTTAATTGTAAATTGAATTTACGAAGCAAATAATCCAGCAAAACTAATTAAAAAAGTAAATTAAAAAATAAATTAAAAAAATTAAAAAAATAAATTAAAAAAATAAATTAAAAAATTCTTACGCAAAAATACATAAAGAGAGAGGAGAAGGTCCATTTCCTTGGCCGCCCATCAATTTAGGATTATCAACTTTGATTTTTTCTTCACCTTTATCATAATGAAAAACTAAATAGAAAAAATTAATAAAAAAAATTAATTTAAATTAATAAGAAAAAATTAATTTAAATTAATTTAATTTTACTCGCGCCAAATTGTGATTTTCCTTTCATAAGCCATTCAAAATCAAGATTTATTTGTTTGATTGCATTTTCTGGTCTTTGTTTCATTTCTTGAATTGAGTCTTCGATATTACCAAGATTAACATGATTTATTGATAACATTTTGTTTTATTTTGTATTTTTAAAAAAAAAATTTAAGTTGTTTTTGTGTTTTGTTTTGGTTTTTGTTGTAAAAAATTCTTAAAAAGAAAAATTAAAAAAAAAAAATGATTTGAGAAAAAATTCAAAAAAAAAAAAAACAAGTGGATTTTAAAAAAAAATTACCCCTAAATTCCAATTTATTTAATCATTTAAAAAAAAAAAATTTTTTTTCTTTCTTTCTTTATTTTTGGATAATCTTAATTAAAATAATTCAAATCAAAATCCAAAATCAAAATCAAAATCAAAATCAAAATCAAAATCAAAATCCAAAATCAAAATCAAAATCAAATTCAAAATTAAAATAAAATTCAAAATTAAAACCAAAATCAAAACCAAAATCAAAATCAAAACCAAAATCAAAATCAAAATCAAAATCAAATTAAAAATGGAAATAGATTTAATTTAATATTTAATTTATAAATCAATTTAAAAATATAATTTAATATTTAATTTTATTATTAAAATAATAATTTAATGTTTTAGATTTAAATATTTTATTATTTAAAAATATTTTGAAAATTGATTTTTTCCCAAATATGTTCAATTTCCTCAAGAATTCGTTTCAAGAAAAATCTAGCGGTTGAGTTGTTAATTGAAATGGGTCTGTAGTTTTTGATTTCTTCAGGGTTTCCTTGTTTGTAGATAAAGATCATCCTTCTTTCTTGTATATATTCTATTATCTCATCATTTGGGTTACTTATCCATTTTTTGAACATTCTATTGATCGATTTTAGGAATTCTTGATATCTTGAGTCTGTTTCATTTATGTAGGGATTTTTGTACATGTCAATCTTATCATAATCGCAAGTTGAGTTATTTTTACATGTTTTGATTATTTTGCTTAATCTCTCAAGTGGAAATAATAGATTCAATTCTCTTGTGTCTTCCAATATTTCAATATTGGAGGTTTTAATTTTCTCAATTGTGATTTGTGAGGGTAGGAGTCTAATTGAATTGATCATTTGTTGGAAATCTTGTTCCATTTTGGGTGTACCTAACACTACTCTTGTTTTCTTTTGTGTGATTCTTTTTATCTCAGCCCAGTAGTTCAATTCATTTCGATTATCAATTTCAATTCCCTTCATTGTTTTCTTCCATTTTTTATTCAATAACTTTTTCCAATTAAATTCTTTTTCTTCAAGAAAATTGTGGAGTTGATAATCAAGTTCACTTTTTGTTTCAATATGAATTGTATTCTTTTTTCTGAAAGAATTCTTCATGTCTTTTATTATATTTGTAGACAAAACTAGTTTTGAAGATGGAAATGCTTCTTCTTCCATTTTTTTTATGATTTTATTTTGAAATTCCTCTTGGGTGGGTTGGTAATATTGTAGTTGAGTGGTAATTGGAGTTTTGAATGAGATTTTATTCAGGAGCATTTTGTGATCAGACAATTTCTTGGCTGTTGTATCTATTATTTGGGAATTGTTTATTTCTAGTTCATTATTAACACAGAAATGATCGATATTTCTGGTTCTCGATATGGATTCATTGGGGATTATTTTGAAATTTTGGATTGTAATTTGTTTTTCTATTTCCTCTTGTGTTAAATTAAAATCCCCTCCGATGATATATTTCTCTGTTTGTATATTTTGTATTATTGCTTGTAGTTTTCTGAGCATTTCTTTTTGTGTTTTTTGTCTTAGATAACAATTAATGATATGGAGATCAGTAATTTTTATATGTAATATATCTTGATCTTCATGTTTGATTTCTTCAAAAAATTTTTTGAATTCTTTTCTTATTGCAATACATAACCCACCTTTAGATTTCTTTTCTCCATAAACTTCCTTTTTTAGATTTCTTTTCTCCATAAGCTTCCTTTTGGAAACTTTCGAATTTTGTAAAATATATTCTTTTCTTTAAGTGAGTTTCTTGAATTAAGACTATTTCAATTTTTTGTGATAGCAAGAGTTGTTCCAATTCTTGTGTTTTTCCTAGTTTGAGAAGTCCATTTATGTTTATAGAAGCAATGTTGGTTGAATATTCCTCAATTAGATATCTCTTTTTTCCTTTCAGTTTCTCTAATAGATTTTCATCAGGGTCGAGTAATTTGATTTGGATACTAGAAGGAATTCTTTCAATATTCTGTTTACATTCATCAAATATAGTTTGAATCATTGCCTTTCTATCCCAAATTTCCATTTTATGTCCACCCTTTTGGATCATTCTCAAGACATCCCAATTCTGAATAGCTGATCTCGTTTCAAAAATATTCAAATGAGGTTTCTTAATTACAATTTTATTTGAGTTTTTGATTTTGATGATTTTCTTTTGGTTAAGATCTGTATATTCTTTAGAATTTTTGTATTTAATCGTTCTCTTTAGAGTGGAATCAATTTGCCATTCATTTTCTTGTAATTTTTGTATTATCTGATTTTGTAATTCTTGAATATTTCTTTTTGGAAGAGTATTGTATTCTTGATATGTTTTCAAATAAGTGTAGTTGGTCGATTTAAGTAAGAATTCTCGGAGATCAGCTTCGATTATCTTGAATTTATGAAGGTGATTTATTTCTTTGAAAATTATTCCTTTGATTTCTTCAGTAACGTAGTTTAGCTTTTCTTTATTAGTAATGAGATCATTTTCTTTGTCTAGTTTCAAGATAATGGGAGTTTTGAGCCAATTTTCAGAATCGAGTGTCTTGTAATGAATTACCTCTTCTTGATCAAATTCTTCATTATGCGTTAAATTAACGGTTTCTCTTTCTTCTCTTAAGTAGAAATTTTCATCTTCGCTCTCTTCTTCAATAAATTCAAGATTGTCTTCTTCAAAAGATTCAAAAAATTCACTGAAGTCATCGGATTTAGGATTTGAGGTGTCTATATTTCCATTGATAAGTTTCTTAAAATGATTTGAGATTGAAATTGAAATCTTGGTTCCATTTCGGATCACTCTCCTTCTCTCTTTTGCAGCTTTTCGAGGTTCTTCAACAAGGAAGTGTCCTTGACTATTTCTTTCATATTGGGTCCAATATCCTTTTATTGGACCATAATTCTCAATTAATCTTAAAATGAGATTTAAAGAGATAAAGGGGGAATCTGCAAAAATGAACAGATTTCCCCAATTGACCATTTTCCAAAAAATTTTGAAAAACGAAAGAAAAAAAAAATAAATAAAAATAGTTTTGTTTTATTTTGTTTATAAAAAATAAATAAATCAATTTTATTTTTATAATTAATATTTTATTTTGAAGAGAAAGAAAAAGAATTAATAAAAATATAAATAAGAGAAGAAGAAGAAAAGAAAATTGAATATTTATTATCAATTTGTTTTTTCTTTTCTTTTCTTTTCTTTTTTTTTTTGGAAGATAAATTATAAAATTAAATATTAATAAGAAATATTTATTAAATATAATGAAATAATTTATAAATTTTGTTTTGTTTTTAAATAATTTTATTCTTCTTTTTTCTTTTTATTTATATTATTTAATATCTTCTAATTTTTTTTTAGGGAATTTAAATTTATTTTCTCTTTTTTTTTTTCATTTATTATTATTAATTATTTTGAATTAAATATTATTTCAAATAAATATTTATTTATTTATTTATATTGATTCTGTTTTTGTTTTAGAGAATAAAAGAATTAGAAATAATATTGAATTAAAAAACTTCTTCTTCTTCTTTTCTTTTTTTGTTTAAAATATTTTTTTTTCATTTATTTATTTATTTATTGATTGAAAATATTTTAGATATAAATTTTCTTTTTCTCCTTCTTTTTTTCTTATATTTTAATTTTAAATAAAAATTAATTTTATTTTATTCTGTTTATAAAAAATAAGTAATTTTTTCTTATTTTTATAATTAATATTTTTGGAAAAAAAAAAGTATCAAATTTTGTTTTCTTTTTTTTTTATAAATTTAAAATTTAAAATTTAAAATTGTTTTTGTTTTTGGTTTTGGAAAATAAATTAAAATTTATTATAATTTTTTTCCCTTCTTAGTATTAATATTAATATTAATTTATTATATAAAATATTTATTATTAATAATAATAAATTTATTCTTTAAAACAAAAAAAAAAACAAAATATTATTTTTCATTTTTTGTTAGATAAAAATATAAATATAATCAATTTTCATTTAATCTTCAATTTATAATTAATTAATATTAATATTAATATTAATAATTTTCTTAATAAATTTTATTCTCATTTTATAAATAATTTTATTTATTTTAAATCCTTTTTTTTTCTCTTAAATCTTTAATTAATTTCATTTTCTAAAATTTTATTTTATTTTATTTTATTCATAATAATAAAAAATTTAATTAAATCAAATAATTATATTTTCCAAAAATAAATAATAAATTTGTTTTTTGTTTTGTTTTTCTTAATCTATAAAATCTATTTTTATATTATTTTTTTTTTGAAATTTTTTCATTCCACTATTCTCTAATATTTTTTTGAATAAAATAAAGATTATTTTTAATTTTAATTTTTTATTTTTTTATATAAAAAAAAAGTTAAATATAAATTAATAAATTAATAAATATAAAAAGAAGATAATTAAAATATTGAATAAATTTAATATTGATTTAATTCTTGTTATTTTTTTTTCTTTTTAAATTTTGTTTTGAAAAAATATTTGATTTCTTTTCTTTTTCTTTTCTTTTTTTCCTAATCAAAAATAAATAAATAAATAATAATAAAAAAGAAATTAAGAAATTAAATAATTCAATTCTTCATTAAAAATAATTTTTTAAATTTCCTTTTTATATTATAAATAAAATAAAATAAAATAAAAAAGAATAAATTGGATTTTATTTTTATTTGTAAATAAATAAATAAATATCATTTCTTAAATAAAATTCTTTTGTTTTTATTTTTGTTTTTGTTTTTGTTTTTATAAATAAAAGAAAAAAAAAGAAATTTTCAATAATTTTCCTATTTAAAATCTTTTTATTAATTATTTTAAATTTTGATTAAATTATATTTTATTATTAATTTTTATTTTCCAAAACAAAACAAAAAAATAATTTATACTTTTAAAAATTAATTAAGATTTAAATTTAAATTTATTTTTTTTGATTGTAAATTTATATTTATTTTTAAATCAATTTTGAATTAATTTAGATAATAAAATCCTTTTTATAAATTTTATAAATAAATTATTTTATATTTTAAATTACATTTTCTCTTTATTTTGTTTTATATTTTTATTTTTATTTGTAAATTTTAGAAAATAAAAAAAATTTAAAAATGAAAATAGAAAAAATAAAATCGATAACAGAAACTTTTTTTTCCCTATTACTTACCCAAATAAACTTGAATCAACTAAACTCAAAATAAAATTTGTCGAATTTTGATCTTCTTTTATTTTTTACCTTTTTCATTGTTTTTTTCATTTCTTTTTTTTGTTCTGTTTTTATCCTCAATTTTCTTAATTAAAAAAAAATCTTCTCACCCATTACATAAAACTCCATCTTTTTCTTCTTAATGAAGGTTTGAGACAAAATTAAATATAGAATAAAAGTTTTGAGATAAAATAACTTTTAAATAGCAATACATTTTTTATATTTACTCAATTATATGATACTAAACTTGAAAATTTCTCATTTCTCAACGATATCAGAAATCAATAAAAACAATCATAAAATTATAACTCATATTTTTTCATTATGAAACTAAAAATATAACTTTAATTAGGGAGTTTTTATTTAGAGGAAAAATTGTTTCATTTTTAATGTTTTTTTTTGTGTTAAGTGATTCAAAATGAAGAAAATGAAAAAAAATGAAAATGTTAGAAATCAATGGAAAAAAAGAAGGAAAAAATGAGATCAACTTCAAAGAATTCTTATTGAATCAAATTCATAAATGCTTTAATTTAAGTTTTTCCAATATAGAAGTTTTCGATAAATCATCCGATAAGTATCAATCAATAATCTGATGTTATCCATCTTTTTTTTCTTTTCTTTTCTACTTTTCAGATGAGTTGATGCAGAGATTATTTTATCAATCTTCTTTTTTTGGTTATTTAGTTCTTCTTTGATTTCTGAAATTTTGTTTTTTTGCTCACTCTTTTCATTTTCATGAAAAATTGAATAGATTTCCTTTCTAAATTCTGAACCATCTTTAGCAATAACTTTTTTTCTCATTTTTTCTAATGTCCATTCTCGAAAAATCCTGCATCTTATAAAAAAACAAATAAAGGATCCACAATCATCTCTATTTTTTTGGATACTTTTTTGACCTTCAAATACCTCAACAAAACTGAAAATCAATAATTTTGCAATTTTTTCTCCTAATTTTAACATTGAAAAATATCCCTCAAAGCTATTAAAATATTCTACCCTTTTCATTTCAAAATTAACAACAAAAATTACCCAATGTAACCCTGTTATAACAGGTAAAATGATCCATTGAACAGTTGGATACAGTTGAATCTTTTGGAGTACATCAATTACATCTTTTGGTTGTTGACTGGGAACAATAATAATATCTTCTCTTTTGAAATTACTTTTTTCCAAAATCAAAAATTGATCAATATCAAATTCACTTAACCAATTTTCATTCGAATTGGGATTCATAATCCTTTGTCTCCAACCATGAAGATTTGCAAATGATTTGGTAACCTTTTCTTCATTTTTAATCTGCTTTAGCTGTTGGGTTATATCTTCTCTCTTGATTTGATATTTAGATTCCTTATCTTTAACTAAATCTGGAGATTGAGTATTGTTTTTTGAAATAGAATCCTTTTTCTTTTGAGTTTTCCTTCTTTTTGGTTCTTGACTTTTTGTTTTCAGTTTCTTATTAGAGTTTTTTTTATTATTTTTCTCATTTTCTTTCTTTTCTTTCTTTTTCTCTTCCTCTTCTTCATCATTAATGTTTCTTTTAGATCTTCGTTTCTGATGAGTTTTCTTCTCGAAAAATCCTATCATTTCTTCGAATTCTTCCACAGCTTTTTCATCTATGGTATGAATAGAATCACAAATCACTCCTGTTTTTCTGAAGGAAGAAGCAATTTTTGTTGAATTTAAATTATTCCAGCTTTTTAGTGCATTTTCTATTACATCTTCTCTTCTTAAAATACCCATTTCATTCATTTTGGGTAGAATATTTGACCGATAATTGATTTTGAAAGGACCAAAAACGCTCTTGTCTAATGGTTGTAAGAGGCCAGTCATATGAGAAGGTACATGTATGATTCGAATTTTGTTCTTTTCACAAACTTTTAAAAAGTCCTTATCTCTATGGGCAGCAAAACGATCCAGGACTAAAATCGAATCAGGAATATCACAATTGTTCTCTTGCTTCATTTTATCCTTAATATGAGGAATTAACACCTCTTCCAACCATTTAATCATTATGAAAGTATTTGACCATCCTGAATTTGAATTCAAAAAATAGCATTTTGAAAATTTTTTTTGTAATTGAGGGATCAATCTTATGCCACTTTTTGCTTTAATAATGAAGGTAGGAATTATTTTCGTACCATCTGCAGCAATTGCAGCAATCATTGTAATAGTCTGTTTTGTATTATGAACACATATTGATTTCCCATTTTTACCTTTGTTTCCAATTGAATTGGAAGTAGTAAAAAATTGTACATTAGTCTCATCAACGTTGAAAATGAAGGAATGATCAATCTTAAATTTGGAAGATTCATGATTTATAATTCTTTTTGTTTTACACTCTTGCCAAAATTGTTGAGCTGTTTGTTTTGGTGAAATGTGACTGGTCCATTTATTCACAAGTTTATTTTTTCTAAAAACAAAGTTATTCCTTTTCATGAATCGGTATGGCCAATGTATAGAAAGAGGTTTTTGATTTTTGCCAATAAACATTTGATTAGCTAACGCTCTTATAGAGGATGGAGAAACAATGAAATTATCTAAAATTTTTGGTTCAGGATCTTACTTATTTGGTTTTCTTGTTCAAAGGTAAGTCGACAACATCTTTTTTGATTAGCAATTTTTCTCTTTTCATTTGAAGTTGATCCCATTGGATTTCCTATTTTATATCCCTGATAACGTGAATAAAGAGTTTGATATGGAATATTCAACTTTTTACTTAAATGACTGATTACTCCATATGGACCTTCTTCAATTTGTTTATACAATGAACACCAATCTACTTTTTGTTTTGGTGGTTCAAAAGAGCGACGAGGAGAAGACACTAAACAAGAATGACTTTTTGAAGGATTTGACATCAAATTAATTAAAGTTTTAATTTAATTTTGTAATCGATGAGAAAAAAAAAATGAATAAAAAATTTTATGATCAAGCTTAAATCTGAAATTTGATCATGAATCATCATAATTTTTGTTTTGATCAAATTAATCTCTCAAAATGGGAAATTGATATAATAAAATTTTATTGGTTTATAATTGAACTTCTTGGGAAAAAATGAATTTTTTTGTAATTTATGTTATCGGTGAGAAAGAGAGTAATTAATTTTATTTCTTGATTTTTAATAATATTAATTTAATATTAATAATAAATTCTTTTTTTTTAAAATTATTCATTTTCTTATTTTTATTAAATTTATATTTATTTTTTGTATTTTTTTTTTTGATTTGAAAACAAAAATAATTAATTCCAGTTTTGTTTTGTTTTGTTTTGGATTATTATTATTATTATTATTAAAGAAGAAGAAGAAATTCTAAATAAAAATATTTTTATTTTTTATTTTTATTTTTAAATCATTTCTAAAATTAATTAAATATTATTAATATTATTTGTTAATATTATTTATAATTTTTGATTAAATTTCTCTTCAAAAATAAAATAATAATAATAATTTCCTTTTATTATTTTATTATTTTTATTATTGAGAAGAAAGAATAAATAATTTAAATCTTTAAATTTAATAAAAATTATTTTGTTTTATTAAAAATATTTATTTAAAAATATAATCAATTTGTTTGTTTTTCAAAATTTAAATTTATTCATTTTCTTTTTCTTTTCTTTTTAAATTAATTATTTTAAAATTTAATAATAAAATAAAATCAAAATCATTTTCTTATTTATTTATTCCTTTTTCTATATTTTTATTATTATTATTTAAATTTTTTGATTATTTATTTATTTAAAATAAATTATCTGAATAAATAAATCTAAAATGAAAAAATTCTAAATCAAAAATAAAAATATTTATTTATTATTCTTAAAAATAAAAGAAAAATAAATTTAAAATGATTAAAAAAATAAATTTATAAATCAATTAAATTTAAATCAAAAGGAAAAAGAAAAATAAATTAATCTTTTAATATTCATTTTTCATTTTTCATTTCTTTATTTTATTTTTGTTTTTAAAATAATAAAATAATTAAATATAAATTAATAATCATTTATTTCTTTAATTTTATATTTAATTTATTAATTAATTAAATTTTTAAAAATAAAATAATTTGAAAGAATTTTTATATTTTTTATTTAAATTTTAAAATTAATTTTCCTTTTCTTTTTATAATAATTTATTTAAGATTTTTCTTTTTATTCTATTTTTATTTTATTATTTTTATTATTATTTTTAAAGAAAGAGGAAATAATTTTATTCTTTAAAAATAAAAATAAAATATAACAATTTAATCTTTAATAATAATATTATTATTATTTAATAAATCTAAATAATAAAAAATATAAATAATAAATTTATTATTTAAAATTCTTTGTTTAAATTTTGTTTTTTTTTAAAATAAAAATAATAAATGAAAAAGATAAATTTTTATTAATTAATTAATTAATTCCTTTTAAAAAAATAAATCTAAAATTATTTGATTAATTAAATATTTTTTCCAAAATTAAAAAAAATTTGTTTTGAATTTTGTTTTGTTTTTAAATAAAAAAAAATTGGAAATTTATTATTAAATAAATAATAATTGAATAAATTATAATTTAATTATTAATTTCCATTTTTCCTTCTCAAAATAATAAAAATAAAAAATAATTTATGTTTTTTGTTTAAATAAATTTATTCCCCAAAATAAAAATATTTCTTTTCTTTGTCTTCTTTTTTGTTTTTGTAAATCAAAAATCAAAATAATATTTTTATTTAAATAATTAACAAATTAGAAAATAAATTTTAATTTTGAATTATTTAATAATTTATCTTTTTGTTTTTCTTTTTCTTTTTGTTTCTATTTTTCCAAAACAAAAATTTTAAATTAAAAAAATTTAAAATAAAAAATTTTGTTTTTTGTTTTTTGTTTTTTGAAATTCTTTATTCTTCAATTAATTAGAACGAATAAAGAAAAAAAAAAGGAGAAAGAAAATGAATTTGTGAAAAAAGAAAGAAAGAAAGAAAATGAATTTGTGAAAAAAAAAATTTGGAAAATGTTCTCCTTTTTTTTTGTAATTCGAATTGGAAATTGAAATTAATTCTTTGAAAAAAAAGAAATTGAAAGTAATTCTTTGAAAAAAAGAGGAGATTTAATCTTCTTGGAGAAAAAAAGAGGAATTGATTTTGGATTTGAATATTTTTTTTTCCAAAGAATTACTTTCAAAAAAAAATTTGAAAAAAAAAAGAAAAAAAGGAAAAAGAAATTTTGATTTGTTTTTTAAATCATTTTCTTGAGAGAATCTGGAAGTAAATCTTTTGGTGTTGTTTCAAATTAAAATTAGCATTTGTTCCTTTCAATAATTTGATCATTTCTTCTGTAATTGATGAATTCTTGCAAAGATAATGTAATGGAGATTCCTAAATAAAATTATTTTTATTTTTATTTTTGTTTTTTAAATTAATTTTTTTTGTTTTTTGTTTTTTGATTAAATTTACCCTATTTAATTTCCCAAAAAATAATTCAAAAAAAAAATAATTCAAAAAAATAATAATTAAATTTGAGAATTTAAGATATTTTTTTGTTTATTTTTTTGTTTATTAATAATAAAAATATATTTTGAAATTTTGAATTTTGAATTTTGAAAATTTTTTTATTATTAAATAATTTTTTTATTATTATGAATTTATTTAAATTTATTAATTAATTAATTTTTGAATTTAATAAAAAAAAATAGAAATAAAATAAATTAGAAATAAATAATAATAATAATAAATTTATAAAAGAAATAAAGAAAAATAAAAAAAAATATAATTAAATATTTTTAATTTTAATTTTAATTTTAATTTTAATTTTAATTTTAATTTTAATTTTAATTTTAATTTTAATTTTAATTTTAATTTTAATTTTAATTTTAATTTTAATTTTAATTTTAATTTTAATTTTAATTTTAATTTTAATTTTAATTTTAATTTTAATTTTAATTTTAATTTTAATTTTAATTTTAATTTTTTTAATTTTAATTTTAATTTTTAATTTTAATTTTTTAATTTTAATTTTAATTTTAATTTTAATTTTAATTTTAATTTTAATTTTAATTTTTAATTTTAATTTTAATTTTAAATTTTAATTTTTAATTTTAATTTTTAATTTTAATTTTAATTTTTAATTTTAATTTTAATTTTAATTTTAATTTTAATTTTAATTTTAATTTTAATTTTAATTTTAATTTTAATTTTAATTTTAATTTTAATTTTAATTTTAATTTTAATTTTAATTTTAATTTTAATTTTAAATTTACTTTCTAATTAATTTAAATTAAATTTTCCAAAAAAAAAATAAATTAAAAATTAATTTTAAATATTAAATAAAAAAAAAGAATTGAAATTTGATTTGTTTTTTAAAAAGTATTATTTCTTTTTTAAATTATTTTTTATTTCTTATTCTCTTTTATTATTTATTATTTATTAATTTGAGAAAAAAAAAAGAAAAAAATCTTCAAAATATTATTAATATTATTATTTAAATATTATTTATAAAATGAAAATAAAATATTAAATTTAATTTTATTTTAATATTTTATATTCAAAATATTTATTCAAATTTAAAAGTATTGAAATAAATATCTTAAATTTTTTTTTGATATCTTTTTATCTTTTTCCTCTAAATTTATTCATATAAATAAATATAAATAAATATAAATAAATATAATTTTATTTTTGAAATATTTTCATTTCCATAATAATTATAATAAAAATAAAATTCTAAATAAAAATAATTCAATTTTTTAAATGTAGGAATAAATTTTGGAATAAAAATCATTAAAAAGAAAAAAAAAGGGAAATTAGAAATATTTCTTATATTTATATTTTTATTTATATTTATATTTATATTTATATTTATATTTATATTTATATTTATATTTATATTTATATTTATATTTTATATTTATATTTATATTTATATTTATATTTATATTTATATTTATATTTATATTTATATTTATATTTATATTTATATTTATATTTATATTTATATTTATATTTATATTTATATTTATATTTATATTTATATTTATATTTATATTTATATTTATATTTATATTTATATTTATATTTATATTTATATTTATATTTATATTTATATTTATATTTATATTTATGTTTTTTGTTTTTGTTTTTGTTTATTGAGAAATAATTATTCATTTTCTTAATATAATTTTAATTTCTTTAATTTTTTTTTTGGGATTTGATTTCTTTTTTAAATTATTGTTTTTTTGATTTAAGAATTGAAATAGATTATTTCTTTTTGAATACTTCTGAATCCAAATAATAATAATAATTATTATTATTGAATTTGAGATTAATTGAAAAAAAAATTCTTTTCTCAAATATTTAAAATAAATATAAATTAATGGAAATTTTATCTTTTCATTTATTTAGAGAAATTATTGGAAAAATGAATTTTTATTTTTATTTTTATTTTATTTTCAAATTTTTAATATTATTTGTATCTTATTATTGATTAAAAAGAAAAAAAAATATTTTTATTTTTCTTCTCAAATAGAATTAAATTATTTTTTTTTTGGATTAATTATTGAATAAATATTCATAATTTCTTTTTTTTAAGAATAATTCCCAAAAAAAATATTGTTTAAATTGATAAGAAAAAAAAAGGAATTATTGAAGAAATCATTAATAATATTCAATAAATATAAAATATTATTCAAAATCAATTCAAATTTAATCAAAAAGAAAAAAAGAAAAAAAGAAAAAAAAATAATAAGAATATGATAAAAATAAATAAATAAAAATCAAATAATATTAGAGTTTATTTTATTTAAATTTTGGTTTTTTTTAGGGGAAATTGAAAATAAAAGGAAAAAATGAATAAAAAAAGATAAATGAAAATTTTTTTTTATAATTTTTTTTTGTGAAGAAAAGAAAAGAAAAGAAAAGAAAAAGAAAATTTGTTTCAGAATAAATTTAATTTTTTTGTATATGTGTGTGAATATTAATGATATATAATCATGTTTAAAAAAAATATTAATAAATATTTCTAATTTCCAAAAAACAAAAACTTAAATATTATTTCTTCATTCAAAAATTATATTAATTAATATTTTTATTTATTTATTTATCTTATTTATTTTGGAAAAAAAAAACTCAATTTTCTTTTTTGATAAGAAATTAAATTTGAAAATTTCTAATATAAAACAAAAATAAATATAAATGTAAATATATTTTAAATTTTAATTTTAATTCATTTTTTTTTGGAATAAATTAATCTTCTTTTCTTATTTATATATTTTTTATAAATAATAATAATAATAATAATATATTTTTTCTAATTTTAATTCTTTTATTTTTATTGAGAAAATATTTTTCAATTTTGTTTAATTTAATGTAATAAATTTTTTTTTATACATTTCTCTTAATTTAAATTAGATTTTTAATTTAATCTTTTTTTTAAATTTTTATTTTATTAAATTTAAAAAAAAAATCAAAAAATAATTTAATTTGTTAAATGGAAAAATATAATTTAAATTTAAGAAAATATTCAAAATAATATTTTTATTTTTAATAATAATAATAATTTTATTTATTATTAATTAAATTGATTTTTCCATATAACAAATTAAATTATTCTTAATAATTCCTTTTTTTTTTCTTTTAAATTTTTTTTAAAAAATTAATTAATTATTTTTATAATAAAAATATTCTCATTTAAAAAAAAAGAAAAAAAGATAAAGATTGTAATTTATTTAATTTTCCTTTCAAAATAAAAATAAATTATTAATAGATTTTTTTAAATGTTTGTTTGAGAAAAAAAAATATGAATATCTCTTCTTTTCCTTTTTTTTATTCATAAATTTTATTTTATTAAACTAAAATTGAAATTAAAAACAAAAAGAGAAAAAAAACCTATATTCTTTTATTCTTTTTCTTTTCTTTTTCTTTTCTTTTGAATTTGAATTTGATCTTGATTGTGAATTAAATTACTTAATTTAATTACTTTTTTTTTATCAAATATTTTATTATTATAATAATATATAAATTAATTTACAAAATCAATAAAAAAAATAATAAATTATTTCAATTAATAAATTAATTATTATAATCAATATTATATATTATAATAATAAAAACTCATTTTTTATATTTTATTCTCTCCTTTTTTTTTGGTTTATAAATTTAAGAATATATATTAGAAATAATATTATTATAATTAAATTTAATTAATTTTTTATTTTAAAAATATAACAAAACATTTAAAAATATCACTTTTTTTTTTGAAATAAATTTTCTTTCTTTCTTTCTTCTTCTTTTCTATTGTGAAATTTAAGAATAAAAATCAATAAAATGTTTTTATTTTTATTTTTATTTTTATTATTATTTTCAATTTTTATAAAAGAAAAATATATTTAAATAAAAAATTTGTGTTTAATAACAATAAATATCAAATTTTTTATTTCATTTTATTTCTGGAAAATAAATAAATTATATTTTTCTTTCTCTTTTTTTTTATTTGTAAATTAAATCAAAATTTTTATTTTTCAAAAATATTTTTTTTTCCAAATTAATTTTTCTTTTTTTTCTTTTATAACAAAATAAAACAAAACTATTTTTATTTATTAATATTGAATAATAATAAAAAACAAAATAATTATCAAAAAAAAGAAGAAAAATTTGTAATAAAATTATTATAATAATAATAATAAATTTATTTATAATTAAGAAAATAAATTTATTTTAAAAAATTAAATTTTTAAAATTATTTTAATAATAATTTTATTTATTTACAAATTTAAATATTTAAAAATAATAAAAATAAATATTTTAATTTAAATAAAATAAATAAATTTATTTTAATTAAGAAAATAAATTTATTTTAAAAATTAAATTTTTAAAATTATTTTAATAATAATTTTATTTAAAAATAAAAAAAAATTTTAATAAAATTTTTATTTAATTTTAATAAATAATTTTATTTAAGAAAATGAATTTATTTTAAAAATTAAATTTTAAAATTATTTTAATAATAAATTTTAATAAAATAATAAGAAAAAATATTTTTAATTTAATATAAAAAATAATAATAAAAATTTAATTTATAATTATTTTAAAAAATTAAAGAAAATAAATTTATTTTAAAAATTAAATTTTAAAATTATTTTAATAATAATTTTATTTTTTAAAATACTATTTAAAAATAATAAAATAATTTAAGAAATAATAAATATTTTTTTTAATTTAATATAAAATTATAATAAATTTATTTATAATTAAGAAAATAAATTTATTTTAAAAAATTAAATTTTTAAAATTATTTTAATAATAATTTTATTTTGAGAAATTTAATTAAAAAGAAAAAAAAAGGAATTATCTCTTTCTCCTTTAAATATTAATTATTTTTCTTTTCAATAATTGATTTTTTTTATTCAAATTAAAATGATTGTTTTTATTTTTATTTTTATTTTTATTTTTATTTTTATTGAAATTATTTAATTTCACAAATATAAGTGAAATAATTTTTTATATTATTGATTTGAGTATTTAAGCTTATATATATTAATATTATTATTATTATAAAATTCTTTTTTTTTCTTTGTTTCTATTTTTATTTTTGTTTTTATTATTTTTAAAACATTTTATAAAGCAAGAAATATTTATTGAAATTTTTTTTTTTTTCTTTTCTTTCTAATTATTTATCTTTCTCACTTTTAATCATTTTATATTTACTATTT
The DNA here is from genome assembly GCA_028826165.1 of Anaeramoeba ignava. NCBI lineage: Eukaryota > Anaeramoebidae > Anaeramoeba > Anaeramoeba ignava. The sequence continues at coordinate 182,873 of JAPDFW010000113.1, forward strand.
TTATTCAATAATTTCTCATTTATTCAATTCATAATCATATTTTTTTTTGGATTTCTTAATAAATAATTTATTTATTTTAGAGAATTTAAGAATTGGATTTTATTTTTATTATTTTTTTTGTTTTAATTTTAAATATCTTAAATAAAAATAAAAAATATTTTAAATTTATCTTCTCTTTCTTTTTTTGTTTTTAATATTCAATTTAAATATTTTTTTTCTTTCAATTTTGATTTAATAATTATAATTATTTTATTTTATTTTCAAAGTATAAGATTATGATTAAAAATGAAATAATTTTCAATCCAAATTTTTTTGTTTTTGTTTTTGTTTTGTAAATTATCTTGAGGAATAAAATAAATTATTTAGAAAATCTATATGTATAAATAAATAAAAAATGAAAATAAATAAATAAATAAAAAGTAAGGAAATAGAAAGAAGATAAATATAAAAACAAAAATTATTGATATCTAAATTTAATTCATTTCATTATTTAGTTTATAAAAAAAATAATTAAATAATATATGTGAATTATGATAATTACAAATTGTTAATCAATTTTAATTTATATTACAATTTATTAAATTAAAAAAAATTTAAAAGAATAAAATTTTATTAAATTTAGATTATCTTATAATATTTACAGATTTTTGGTTTTTGATTTTTAATAATCTAGAAATAATATTTTAATATTATCAAAAATAAAAATAAAAATAAAAATAATATTTGGTTTTTTCTTTATTTTCTTAATATTTCTTTGATTATAATTGAGTAAATATGAAACGAAACAAAAATAAATATAATTAAAAACAAAAAAAAATATGTGAATTATATAAGAAAGAAGTTTTAAAAGGAGAAATAAAATAATTTTAATATCTTATTTTATTTCTAAAATTTCGATAATATCAAAATTATTAAATTGAAGAAGAATTTTATTTCAAAAAAATAATATAAATAAATATTGGATTTAATGTAACATTTTTATTTTTATTATTATTATTTTGTAATAATTAATATAAAAGAAATATTTATTGTTTTGAGTTTATATTTGAATAAAAAAATAATTAATTTTTATTCACATTAACACAAATATTTAATTAAAATTTATATTATAAAATTAAATTAAATAAAAATAAAAATAAAATATTATTCAAATTAAGAATTTATTCAATATTATTAAGAATAAAATTTT
>JAPDFW010000125.1:0-102500 GCA_028826165.1 Anaeramoeba ignava
TTCATCTATTATTTTTGTTAAATAAATAATTTAAATAAAATAAAATTGTTTTTATTTTTATTTTTGTTTTTGTTTTTATTTTTGTTTTTAAAATTGAAAAAAAATTATACCTTTATCATTTTCTTGAATTGAATTTTTAAGTTTTGTAAAATAAATTTTTGCTTTATCTAATGATTGAGTAATTTCTTGTTTTTGTTTTTGTTTTTGTTTTTGTTTCCATTTGTTCCAATTTTTTCTTTTTTTCCTTTTTAATTTTCTTGTTTCTAATTTAATTTGTTCTTTTTCTTCAATTCTTTTTCTGTTTGATATTTAATTGAATTGAAGTTATAATAAGATATTATTCTTTTGTCTTCTTCTTTAAGTTCTTCTTCAATATTTGAATTTAATAAAATGGATTTGGTTTCATTTAAATTAAATGATTTTTGATTTGTTGAAATTGTTGAAAAAGTAAATGTTTGTGTTTGTTGAATTTGTGTGAATAAAATTGAAAAGAATTTATCATTATCAAAATATTCTTCTTTTTCTTGAGAATTAATAGTTTCGTTTTGGTTTAATTTAATTAATGAATTTAGATTTAATCCTTCTTTCTTTTGTTTTTGTAATAATTTGTAAATGTTTTCTTGGGAATTTTCTTTCCATTTTTGTTGAAAAAGTTGTAATAATTGAAATTTGTTTTGAATTGATTGATGTAAGGAAATTAATCCAATAAAACTGATATTTTGTTCAAGTTGTGAATTTTTGAAATCAAATCTTTGAATAATTTGTTGAATATTTGGAATAATAAATTCTTCACATTTTTCAATAAGAAATTTAGATGAAATGTTTTGACTTTTGAAATAAATGATAGCAATATTATCAAGTTGTAGATATTCTTTCATTTCAAGCTCAATTTGTTTTTTAACATCATTTAACTTATTTTGATTAGCAAATTCCCAATATTTATCAAATTCTTCTTTATTAAAAGATAATTCTCCACTATAAATATATTCCATTATTGGTGTAACAATATTTGAATGAAAATTATTAAATGTTAATTTTGTCTGTTGTTTTTCAAAAATTTTGGTTAAAAAGTTAATGAACGAGCAGTCAAAATGGATTTATGGCAATAAAGTATTCTTTTTATCAATTCCACAATAAATTTGGATATCTGATGTTTTTTTTTATTGAATATTGATAAAATTTGTTTCTGATGTTTTTTTATTAAAAATTCTTTAAGTTTTTGTAATTCGTTTTTGGTTTTTGGTTTTGATTCATTTTTCCCTTTTTCAAATAAATAAAATTAAATTTAATTAATAATTTATAAATATTTTGATTATTTAAAAATAATTTAGATAAATAATATTTTTATATTTTTAAATAAATAAAATAAATAAAAATTAAATAATTTTAATTGATAATTTATAAATATTTTTATTATTTAAATAATTTATGTTTAAAATAATTATTATATATTTATAAATCACTTACTTTTATTGTCTGATGTTTTCTATTTTGTTTTTCAAATAAATAAAATAAATTTAAAATAAATTATAAATATTTTTATTATTCAAATAATTTAAATAAATAATTTATGTTTAAAATAATATTTTATATATTTTTAATTAAATATTGTTTTTGCTCTTTTTCAAATAAATAAAACAATTTAAAATTAAATTTAATTAATAATTTATAAATATTTTTGTTGATTTAAATAAATTAAATAATAATTTATGCGTAAAATTATATTTTTATATTTTTATTAATTATTTCTTTTTCCTTTTTTTTTAATAAATAAAATAAATTGAAATTAAATAAATTTAATTAATAATTTATAAATATTTCGATTATTTAAATAATTTAAATAAATGATTTATGTGTAAAATAATAATTATATATTTTTATATTTTTAAATTTCTTACTTTATTTTTTTTTTCCTTTTTTTTATTAAATAAAATAAATTGAAATTAAATAATATTAATTAATAATTTATAAATATTTTGTTTATTTAAATAATTTAAATAAATAATTTATGTGAAATATTAATTTAATATTTTTATATTTTTAAATTTTTTAATTTTTAATGATGCTTTCTGTTTTTCCTTTTTATTAAATAAAATAAATTGAAATTAAATAATATTAATTAATAATTTATAAATATTTTGTTTATTTAAATAATTTAAATAAATAATTTATGTGTGAAATAATAATAATTATAAATATTTAATTTAATATTTTTAATTTAATTATTTTTAATTTTTTTTTTATTAAATAAAATAAATTAAAATTAAATAATTTTAATAAATAATTTATAAATATTTTGTTTATTTAAATAATTTAGATAAATAATTTATGTTTAAAATAATAATTTAATATTTTTAATTTAATTATTTTTAATTTTTAATTTGTGTTTTTCCTTTTTAATAAATAAAATAAATTAAAATTAAATAATTTTAATAAATAATTTATAAATATTTTGATTATTTAAATAATTTAAATAAATAATTTATGTGTGAAATAATATTTTAATATTTTTAATTTAATTATTTTTAATTTTTAATTTGTTTTTTTCCTTTTTTTAATAAATAAAATAAATTGAAATTAAATAATATTAATTGATATTTTATAAATATTTTGATTATTTAAATAATTTAGATAAATGATTTTATGTGTAAAATAATAATTATATATTTTTATATTTTTTAAATTTTTACTTTTATTTTGATGTTTTGTTTTTTTCCTTTTTAATAAATAAAATAAATTGAAAATTAAATAATATTAATTAATAATTTATAAATATTTTGATTATTTAAAATAATTTAGATAAATAATTTATGTTTAAAATAATAATTTAATATTTTTAATTTAATTATTTTTAATTTTTAATTTGTTTTTTTCCTTTTTTTTTAATAAATAAAATAAATTTAAATTAATTAATATTAATAAATAATAATTTATAAATATTTTGGTTATTTAAATAATTTAAATAAATAATTTATGTGTAAAAAATAATAAATATAAATAAATTACTTTTATTTCTTTGTGTTTACTTTTGTGAAAAAAAAAATGAAAAAAAAATGAAAAATTTGTTTTTATTTTTTTAATTAAAAAAGAAAAAAAAAATAAATTAAAAAAGAAAATTTCTTATTTATTAAGTTTTGAATAAATTTCAAAGCAAATTGTTTATTTAATTTCTTTTTCAAAAATGAAATAAAATTGATAAAATTGTTCTTAATCATAATTTTGAATTTTTTTTAACTAAATTTATTTATTTTTTTCCAAATAAAAATCAATTAAAATATTTTTTTTGAAAGAATTTATAAATAAATTAAATCTATTTAAATATTGAATTTCTTTCTATTTTTTTTTTTGGAAATAATTTAATAATAATTTTTAAATCAAAACAATTCAATTCTATCTATTTTTTTTTTTGGAATTTAAATAATAATCCTATCTATTTTTTTTTGGAATTTAAATATTAATTCTATTAACAAAAAAGAGAAATTTTTTGAATATTTTATATTTTGTAATAAAAAATCAAGAAATATTTCTTTTTTTGGAAATGTTTTGATTTGAGTTTGAGGTTTATAAAGGAAATAAATTTGGAAATTTTGTTGAATAAAAAAGAAAGGAATAAATAAATAATAAATAAATAAATAAATAGTTTTTTTCAAAGTTATTCAAAAGTAGAATTAAATAAAATCTTCCAAAATTTGAAGATAAATATTTTAAAGAAGATTTGTTGAGTATTTATATAATAATTGATTTATCTCTATAATATTTGTGAATTTGGAAATATTTTGAAATCAAATTTGTTTTGGATTATATTTTGGATTAAATAAATGAACAGATATCATGTTTTTAAAAAGAATTTTGAATATTTCTTGATTAAATTGATTTAAATATTAAATTCAATAAGAGTTAGAATTTTGATATTTATATTATTTTCCAATATCTAAGTAAAGAGAATTGAAATTTAAAAGTGATTTGGGATTTTGAAGATTATTTTCATTTTTTTCATTTTGTTTTTCCAATAAGGATTTAATTTCTCAATTTTAAAGAAGTTAGAATTTATAAATAATTTTTTGTTGTTGTTGTTAAATAATTAAGATTAATGAACAGAAATAACTTGTTATTGTTTAGAATTTTGTGAATTTAAATTGGATTTGAAATTTAATTTAATATTTTGAAAAAGAATTTTCTTGTTTGATATTAATGGAAATCTCTTCAAAATGGAATGATTAATAAATATTTATGATTAGGAATTTTGTAATTTTATCAATTATTTTGGAGAAATGAAGAATAATTTTGTAATAATTAAATTAAATTAAATTAAATTAAATTTATTGATAAAATTGAGTTATATCTATTATATTTTTTGAATAGATTAAATAGAAGTATATTTCCTTGAAATAAATAAAGAATTTGTGAATATTATTGAAATTATTAAGAAATGTATTTTCAATTCAATTCAATTTAATATTCTTTTTCTTGAAGAAAATAATTTAATAATAATTTTGAAATGGAAATAAATAATATTCTGTAAATTGGAAATATTTCTAAAGAAAGGATATATAAATTATTCAAAAATGTTGTTGAATTTTGTTAATTTTGTTTTAGAATATAAAAAGTTGTAATTAATCATCAATTTCAAAATATTTGTGGAAAATATTATTTTTGTGTGTATTGAATAATTGATATTTACAAATAAAAGGAGAAATATTTTGTGAAGATTTGTGAAAATAAGTATTCATTAATATCAGTAATTTTTTATTCAAAAAAAATATTCAAGAAATATATTTTGATTTTATCTTTTTTTCAGTTTCAAGAAAATGGAAAAAATTCCATAATTTCAATATTTGGTTAATTGTTTATTTGTGATATTTTGATTCAAGAAATAAATAAATATTCAAATTATTATTTTAAGTTATTGAATATATGTATCAAGTGTTTCCAATGCAAAAGTAAATTGAAGATATTTAAATAATTTTCATAAATTCTTGAAATAATAAAAATGGAAATAAGTATTTCTGTTTATGGATTAAATTGTTGAATATATGTAAGATAGATATTTTTGTTGTTGATAATAATTCAAATTCTTCTTTCTTTTCATAATATAAATCAAATAAAATAATCTTGAAAAATTGTGAGATTTGAGAAATATTGATTAAAGTGGAAGAAAATATTTCTGTAATGATGTAAACAGTTAGAAAGTTTGTTTTTGAAGGGAAATGAATGAAAATTGTTGTATATTCAATATTAAAAGATCAAATAAGTGTTGAAATATTTTGGAAATCAAGAATATTTTCTTTTCTTTTCTTTTTATTGTAAATGTTTCAATTTGTGGATTATCTCTTAATTGTTATTCTATTTTTTCTTAATAGAAAAATCTATATTAAATAAAATTCTTTCTTTCTTCTTCTTTTAAATTTCTTTTTAAAATATCCAATATTGTTAAATATCAATACTTTTCATTTAATTCAAATATTAAAATGAATTCTGTAATAAGATCTGTAAAAAACAGGAGAAACAAATAAGAATTAATAAAATATTTCATGTGTTAATTATAGATTTTAAGGAAATATTTTGGTTATTAATTTAATTACACAAATTTCTTCTTCTTCTTTTTTTCGAATAAGAAATAACATTAAAAAGAGAATATAAAGGTTTTTCTTTATAATATCAATAAATAGATTATGAAAATACAGTAAGCTTGTTATTGTTTGTTTTATGTTAATTTCTTTTTTTGATTTTGAAATGTAGAATTGTTTTAAAATATCCATTTTAAGTTCTTTTTCTTTTTCTTCTGTAAATTATTCCATAATAATATTTGGTTTTATCTTGATATTTTAATTTATTGATTTCAAATCCTTTTCAATTAGATTCAATCTATTTTCTTTTTGTGTTTCTATTCAAAGATTCTGTTTTAATATCAATTTTATCAACTGAAATATATATTTTTATTGTATTATTTTTGAATTGAGAAAAAGAGATATAATGTTATTGATGAATTTTTTTTTGATTTAATACAAAGGTGAAAACTTGAATATTTATCAATTTGATTTCCTTTTTCTTTTATTATTATTTTTGTTTTTGCAATTAAATTTTCATAATCAAAATTAATGTAAATTTGATTTGATTTCTTTAAATATTATGAAGAGATATATTTATTTTGTTGATTATAATTTTGTTTGAATTTCATTTCAATTTGTAAATAATTTGATAATTTAAATTATTTGTTTTTTGATAATTGAAATTTATTGTTAGATTTTTTTTTGTAGAGAAAATGTATCAATTTTGATTTTTGATTTGGGAATTTTGTTTCATAATTTTATTCAATTAATATAATAAGTTTCATTTTCAAAATTATTTTTTTTTGAATATAAGGAAATATTTTATAAAATTTTGAGAGTTTTTATTTGATAAATTCTATTGTATTCCTTTTTTAAATAAATAAAAAAATTATTTTGGAATTTGAATTAAAAAAAATTTAAATCAAATAAAATAATTTACTATTGGATAATAATAATCATCTTCAATTTTCTAAATTGTTTTAATAATTATTTCTTGAATAAAATCAACAATTTCAAATCATTTTTTGAAGCAAAGAATTTTGAAAATTTTCTTTAATAATAATATCTAAATATTTCTTCAATTTTTATTTCTTCATTATTATTTTTAACATATTTATATTTATTTTTAAATCATTTTTAAATTAATTTAGATAATAAAACCTTTTTATAAATTATATAAATAAATTATTTTACATTTTAATTTTAATTTTAATTACTTATTTTTTGATTAAATTTATATTAAAAATGATTAAATTATTTTATTAATTATTTAATCAAAAAATTAAATAATAAAATTATATTTTATATTATTAATTTATTTCAAAATAATTTATAATTTAAATTTAATTAAATATTATTATTTAATATTATTTAAAATTATTTTATTTTTTTTGGAAATTAAATTAATTAAATTTATTTTTGATTTAAATTTATATTTATTTTTAAATCAATTTTGAATTAATTTAGATAATAAATTCTTTTTATAAATTATGTAAATAAATTATTTTATATTTTAATTTTAATTTTTATTATTTAATTTTTGATTAAATTTATATTAAAAATGTTTAAATTATTTTATTAATTATTTAATAAGTAAAATAAATAATAAAAAATTATATTTTATATTAATAATTTATTTCAAATTAATTTATAATTTAAATTTAATTAAATATTATTATTTAATATTATTTAAAAATTATTTTATTTTTTTTGGAAATAAAATTAATTAAATTTTATTTTTGATTTAAATTTATATTTATTTTTAAATCTATTTTGAATTAATTTAGATAATAAATCCTTTTTATAAATTATATAAATAAATTATTTTATATTTTAATTTTAATTTTTATTATTTAATTTTTGATTAAATTTATATTAAAAATGATTAAATTATTTTATTAATTATTTAATAAGGAAAATAAATAATAAAATTATATTTTATATTATCAATTTATTTCAAAATAATTTATACTTTAAAATTAATTAAATATTATTATTTAAATTTATTTAAAATTATTTTATTTTTGGAAATAAAATTAATTAAATTTAATTTTTGATTTAAATTTATATTTATTTTAAAATCAATTTTGAATTAATTTAGATAATAAATCCTTTTTATAAATTATATAAGTAAATTATTTTACATTTTAATTTTAATTTTTATTATTTAATTTTTGATTAAATTTATATTAAAAATGATTAAATTATTTTATTAATTATTTAATAAGGAAAATAAATAATAAAATTATATTTTATATTAATAATTTATTTCAAAATAATTTATACTTTAAATTTAATTAAATATTATTATTTAAATTTATTTAAAATTATTTTATTTTTGGAAATTAAATTAATTAAATTTAATTTTTGATTTAAATTTATATTTATTTTAAAATCAATTTTGAATTAATTTAGATAATAAATCCTTTTTATAAATTATATAAATAAATTATTTTACATTTTAATTTTAATTTTTATTATTTAATTTTTGATTAAATTTATATTAAAAATGTTTAAATTATTTTATTAATTATTTAATAAGGGAAATAGATAGTAAAATTATATTTTATATTATTAATTTATTTCAAATTAATTTATACTTTTAAATTTAATTAAATATTATTATTTAAATTTATTTAAAAATTATTTTTATTTTTGGAAATTAAATTAATTAAATTTAATTTTTGATTTAAATTTATATTTATTTTTAAATCTATTTTAAATTAATTTAGATAATAAATTCTTTTTATAAATTATATAAATAAATTATTTTACATTTTAATTAACATTTTCTCTTTATTTTTTTTATAATTTTTATTTGAAATTTTTATTTGATTTTTTCTTTTTTTTTCTTTTCATTTTTTTAATTTAAAAAAAAACAAAAAATGAAAAAAATGAATAAAAGTTTTAAAATCATTTCTTGATTAATTTTATTGCAAAAATAGTAAATAAATTATTAAAAATTAAATTAAATATTTATCTAAAATTTTTGTTTCAAATTTATTTCTTTATTTTTAATAATATTTATTTAATATTAATAATAAATTCTTTTTAAAAATCATTTCTTAATTAATTTTATTGCAAAATAATAAATTAATTATTATTAAAAATTAAATAAAATAATAAATGAAATATTTTAATCAAGTTTATTTCTTTATTTTTAATAATATTTATTTAATATTAATAATAAATTCTTTTTAAAATTATTTCTTAATTAATTTTATTACAAAATATTAAATTAATTATTATTAAAAATTAAGTAAAATAATAAATAAAATATTTTAATTAATTTTATTTCTTTATTTTTAATAACAATAATTTAATATTAATAATAAATTCTTTTTAAAATCATTTCTTAATTAATTTTATTACAAAATAGTAAATTAATTATAATTAAAAATTAAATTAAAATTTTATTTAATTTTTTTTTTCAAATTTATTTCTTTATTTTTAATAATAATAATTTACTATTAATAATAAATTCTTTTTAAAATCATTTCTTAATTAATTTTATTGCAAAATAGTAAATTAATTATAATTAAAAATTAAATTAAATTTTTATTTAATTTTTGTTTCAAATTTATTTCTTTATTTTTAATAATATTAATTTAATATTAATAATAAATTCTTTTTAAAATCATTTCTTAATTAATTTTATTGCAAAATAGTAAATTAATTATAATTAAAAATTAAATTAAATTTTTATTTAATTTTTGTTTCATTTTATTTCTTTATTTTTAATAACATTAATTTAATATTAATAATAAATCCTTTTTAAAATCATTTCTTGATTAATTTTATTGCAAAAATAATAAATTAATTATTATTAAAAATTAAATAAAATAATAAATAAAATATTTTAATTAAATTTATTTCATTATTTTTAATAATATTTATTTAATATTAATAATAAAAAGGTTTTAAAATCATTTCTTAATTAATTTTATTGCAAAATAATAAATTAATTATTATTAAAAATTAAATAAAATATTTATCTAATTTTTGTTTCAAATTTATTTCTTTATTTTTAATAATATTAATTTAATATTAATAATAAATTCTTTTTTAAATCATTTCTTAATTAATTTTATTGCAAAATAATAAATTAATTATTATTAAAAATTAAATTAAATTTTTATCTAATTTTTGTTTCAAATTTATTTCTTTATTTTTAATAATATTAATTTAATATTAATAATAAATTCTTTTTAAAATCATTTCTTAATTAATTTTATTGCAAAATAATAAATTAATTATTATTAAAAATTAAATTAAATATTTATCTAATTTTTGTTTCAAATTTATTTCTTTATTTTTAATAATAATAATTTAATATTAATAATAAATTCTTTTTAAAATTATTTCTTAATTAATTTTATTGCAAAATATTAAATTAATTATTATTAAAAATTAAAGTAAAAATAATAAATAAAATATTTTAATCAATTTTATTTCTTTATTTTTAATAATATTAATTTAATATTAATAATAAATTCTTTTTAAAATCATTTCTTAATTAATTTTATTGCAAAATAATAAATTAATTATAATTAAAAATTAAATTAAATATTTATCTAATTTTTGTTTCAAATTTATTTCTTTATTTTTAATAATAATTATTTAATATTAATAATAAATTCTTTTTAAATTATTTCTTAATTAATTTTATTGCAAAATAGTAAATTAATTATTATTAAAAATTAAATTAAATTTTTATCTAATTTTTGTTTCAAATTTATTTCTTTATTTTTAATAATATTTATTTAATATTAATAATAAATTCTTTTTAAAAATCATTTCTTAATTAATTTTATTGCAAAAATAATAAATAAATTATAATTAAAAATTAAATTAAATTTTTATCTAATTTTGTTTCAAATTTATTTCTTTTATTTTTAATAACATTTATTTAATATTAATAATAAATTCTTTTTAAATCATTTCTTAATTAATTTTATTGCAAAATAATAAATTAATTATTATTAAAAATTAAATTAAAATTTTTATCTAATATTTGTTTCAAATTTATTTCTTTTATTTTTAATAATATTTATTTAATATTAATAATAAATTCTTTTTAAATCATTTTTAATTAATTTTATTGCAAAATAATAAATAAATTATAATTAAAAATTAAGTAAAATTTTTATTTAATTTTTGTTTTAAATTTATTTCTTTATTTTTAATAATTTTTATTTAATATTAATAATAAATTCTTTTTAAAATTATTTCTCGATTAATTTTATTGCAAAATAATAAATTAATTATAATTAAAAATTAAATAAAATAATAAATGAAATATTTTAATTAATTTTATTTCTTTATTTTTAATAATGTTAATTTAATATTAATAATAAATTCTTTTTAGAATCATTTCTTAATTAATTTTATTGCAAAATATTAAATTAAAAAAGGATTTTTTTCTGATTACATTTTTTAAAATTATTTTTTTTATTGTTTTATAATTGTTTTGAATGAAAAAAAAACAAGAAACAAAATCAATTTTTGAAATAAATTAAATTGTTCAAGTTCAAATTCAAATTAAAATTCAAATTAAAAAAGAAAATTAATTATTTTTAGAAAGATCATTATTATAAAATTTTGAGTTTTGAAATCTTTGATTTTGGAATTTTTCTAAAGAAATATCTTCAAGAATAACTGGAGAAGAAGGAGATAAAGAAGGACCGAATATCATGTCTTCATAATGAGAAGGTTTTTTAATAGGAATAGCACGTTGATTTGTAGTTTCTTGTTGGTTTTGTTGAGAAATAAGAGGATTTTGTTTTGGAGCATTTCTAAACAGGTTTAATTTTTGGTTTTTTGTGATTTGGTCACGAGGAGTTGGTGGTTGTGAAAGGGAATTTGAATTTGAATTTGATTTGGTTTTATCTGAGTTTCTTTTCTTTTTTGAATGTTTTTTATGAGATTTTTGGTGAATTGAAAATTTTTCTTGTTGAATTCTGTTTTTTGATTTTGATTTGTGTTTATAATAAGGAATGATATTTTGGAGTTCTTGGTTATTTTTTTGTTTTTGTTGTTTTTGTTGTTTTTGTTTTTCGAAGGGACTATCAATTTCCTTTTCAAATGGACTTTCAATTTCTTTTTCAATTTCTTCATTTTTTTTAGAATTCAAGTTCAAATTGGAAATTAAATTGATATTTGTTTCATTTAAGCGTGAAATATTTTTTGATTTTCCAGAAGTTTTGTGGATACGATGTTCTTTGTGGGAATTTTTCTTTGAATGCTTTGCGCGGGAGTGTTTGTTTTTTCTATTCTTGGGTTCGATATTTTCTTCTGAATTATTTTTTCTTTGGGTTGTTATTTCGATATATTGTTTAATAACCATATTTCTAGCGTTTGTTCTAAGAGGGGATTCTTGTTTGTGAATGGGGAATCCACCACTATCGTGTTTTGTGAGAGATGCAGTGATTGTCCATTTATTTGATGGAGGTGTTGCGAGAACTTCTCCGAGATTTCGAATTAATTGGTTTGAATTTTTATCGTCTTCTTCATCTTTTTGTTGATTTTGCTGGTTCTCGATTTTGTTTGCTCTTGTTATTGGAATCGGCATTGATTTTTGGTCTTGAATTTCGAATATGCCTGAGTTGTCTTCGTTTTCTAGTTTTCTGAATTTTTCTTTTGTTTTTTCTTGATGGATGAATAAATTTTCTGATGAAGAATCGCTTTGTTTATAATTGTCTAATTGTCTTCTTAATGAAATTATTTTTTCGAAATAATTTGATTCTGTATTTTGGTTTGCGTTCATTGAGTCTTCTCTTTCGTTAGTCCAAACTTCAAACATTTGTGTCATTTGGAATGCTTGGAGAAACTAGAATAGAAAAATTAGAATAAATTATTCAATTATTAAATAAAGTATTAAAATAAATTATTAAATAAAATATTAAATAAAATATTAAATAAAATATTAAATAAAATATTAAATAAAATATTAAATAAATTATTAAATAAAATATTAAATAAAATATTAAATAAAATATTAAATAAAATATTAAATAAAATATTAAATAAAAATTAAAAAATAAAATAAAATAAAATATTAAATAAATATTAAATAAATTAAATTAAAAATATTAAATAAAAATATTAAATAAAATTATTAAATAAAATATTAAATAAAATATTAAATAAATTAATAAATTATTAAAATAAATTATTAAATAAAATATTAAATAAAATATTAAATAAATTATTAAATAAAATATTAAATAAATTATTAAATAAATTAATAAATAAATTATTAAATAAAATATTAAATAAATTAATAAATAAATTATTAAATAAAATATTAAATAAATTATTAAATAAATTATTAAATAAAATATTAAATAAAATATTAAATAAATTATTAAATAAAATATTAAATAAATTAATAAATAAATTATTAAATAAATTTCTTTTACTTTTTTGGTTGATTTTCTCTTCGAATTGGCAAATGATTCGAAATCAAATGTATTTTTTTTGGTTTCTTTGTCATAAACCATATAATCTTTATAATCACCGAATATTTTATAGAAAAAATTTAGAAAAGAATTGACAATTTCTTTAGAATCAAAAATTCCAGTTTCTAAAAAGAAAATGAACAATAAGATTTTTAAATTGAATGAAAAATATTATTATTTATTATTTATTATTTATTATTACTTTTGAATTGTTCTTGAGATTTTTTGATATCATTTAATAAATTATTTGCTCTATGAGAAGGTAGTAAAGCGATATCTGCTGGATCAAATTCGATAGTATGAGCATCTAAATTTACATAAACAATTTCTTCTAGTGATAATTTTTCGAGTTCTGGTATTAAAGAGTTATGAATTCCTACAATAAAAGGAAGTGGAGAACAAGCAACAATAAGCATTGATTCAGGGAGAATTGGGGAGAATATATGCTAATTTTTTAAATAAATTATTAAATAAAATATTAAATAAAATATTAAATAAAATATTAAATAAAATATTAAATAAAATATTAAATAAAATATTAAATAAAATATTAAATAAATTATTAAATAAAATATTAAATATTAGATATAAAACCTGCCAATTAAATGGATATAGAAGTGCTGTTGATGCTAATATAATTTTGGAAAGAGTTTCTAAACTTGATGATGAAAATAATATTCTTCGTTCAAATATTATTGAGGCAAATAAGCATATAATTAATTTTGCATCTAAAGTTGAAAATAATTTTTGAAGATCATACTTTTCAAAAGAAAAGAAAAATAAACAATTTTAAATTTTAAATTTTAAAATTAAAATTAATTTAATTTTCTTTTTTATACTTCTGCATGAAGTTCATCACTTCTTTTAATTTCAATCGATTCTTTTATAAGTTTTCCTTGAGAATGTAAATTAAAAGATAAATTTTCACCTAAATTAGGAACAGGTTGTTTACGAAGTTCTTCCAAAAAGCTCTTAAAATAATGTATTCCAGCAACTCTTTTTGATTTTAACATCCATAAAAGTTTTTCCCAAATTGAAAACATTGGATAATCTATAACAATATAAATATTTAAAATAATATAAATATAAATATTTAAAATAAATATAAATATAAATATAAATATAAATATAAATATAAATATAAATATAAATATAAATATAAATATAAATATAAATATAAATATAAATATAAATATAAATATAAATATAAATATAAATATAAATATAAATATAAATATAAATATAAATATAAATATAAATATTTAAAATAATATAAATATAAATATTTAATTTATATTTTTTAAGTAATTACCAGTAACAAAAAGAAAACATTCAGGATATTCATTTCTTTTGAATATTCTTAAACATGAACCAAAAAACTTTTGCCCATCTCCTTTTGTAAGAGCAAAAGTAAAATATTCACTTTTATAAAAGAAATATATAAAAAATTTTAACTTGAAAAAATATGTGTTTTTTTTTATTGATTTACGTTTCAATTTGTTGGTTATTATTTATGACTTTTTCATCAGGAAAACAGAAATGTTTAATTTTATCTTTTAATTTATCATCTTTTTTTTTTGGATAAGAAAAAACTACTGCAATATGATCTGAATTATTTAATTCTGTTTCTTGATTTGAATAAGGAGATTTTAAAAATTGAACAATATGAAAAACATCAAATAAAGTTTTTTGTGAATTTTCCATTATAATTTTTCTTTTTAAAATAATAAAAATAATAAAATAAAAAAAAAGGAAAAAAATGAAAAATAAAAAAATAAAAAAATTTTTTTTAAATTACTAATTTTTTCATAATAATTATTCAGTTAAAATATTTTTTTTTAATTTTTTTTTTTTTCATTTTTTTTTAGTTTCTTTTTTTTTAAATAAATAAAATAATAAATGGAAAGATTAGATAAATGGATTGATTGTGTTTGTGTTTTACAATATCAAGAACATAATGGAACAAGTAAAAATATTATTTAAAAAAATATATTTTCTTTATAAATCTTTTTTTTTAAATTAAAATAAAAATAAAAATAGAAATTTTAAAAAAATATCCAAATAATTTCCAATTTACAAAAAAGCAAAAGAATAAATTGTAAGTAAAATTAAAAATTAAAATTAAAATTAAAATTAAAATTAAAATTTAAATTTAAAAAAAAAGAAAAAAAATATCATTTCCAGATACAAATCGACAATTATTTGAAACAACATATTCATTTAAATTTTCCAAAATTCAACATCATCAAAAAGAAAAAGAAAATGAAAATGAAAATGAAAATGAAAAAGAAAAAGATAAAAATAAACAAAATGAAATTGAAATAGAAATTGAAGAAAATAATGAAAATGAAAAAACAGCAAAAAAAATAGAAAAATTAAAAAAAAAACAACAAAAAACAGAAAAGAAAAAATCACGAAAAATCATATTGAATCAAAAACAAAAAACAACATTATATGGATTTGCTTATTATAGAAGAACACAAGGAACAGATATTTCACGAGGAAATGAATATTCGATAGTAATTTTAACGAAGCATTTATTTTTAGGAGTTTTAAAAAAAATAACGGAAATACTTGGGTCATTTTATTTCCAATATGGAGATGAAGCTATTGAGAATGGATTAGCGGAGATCAACAAATGGCCGATAATTTTCACACCTGAAAGAGTGTATCAACTTCCGTTATTAGGGACAATACTGCCTGTTTATTTTTTAACGCCGAATCGGGCGATTATTGTGAATTCCAAAACACTTGTGACAATTCCCGCGAAGAATCCCTTGCGTTTTATTGAGCAAGATCGGGATTTTTCGCGCAAGTTTATTTGCCACACTGAATTTCCTGGAATTGAAATTAATTTGTATAAAATATTCCATAGTTGCATTTCCTCTTTGTGGTTGCTTTGGCAGCTTGTTATTACTGGCGAGCCTATTCTTGTTATTGCTCCTACTCCTGAGGAGTGCAATCATGCTGTCTTCGGTTTGATGAGTTTGATTGCTCCTGTTGAGTATAAGGGTGTTGTTTCTCAATATCATATTCGTTTTGGTGCGAATTTTGATAGTAATTTTGATCATCGTGCTCTTGAAAATGATAAGTTTTATACTCAAGCTTTTATTACTGCAACAACATTGGATTTATCTTCTGTTGATTTAGCGAAGTTTCCGAATCAACTTTATATAACTGAGCATGAGTAAATTATTAATAAATTAAAATATAAATTTAAATATAAATTTAAATATAAATTTAAATATAAATTTAAATATAAATTTAAATATAAATTTAAATATAAATTTAAATATAAATTTAAATATAAATTTAAATATAAATTAAAATATAAATTAAATATAAATTAAAATATAAATTAAAATATAAAATTATTAATAAATTAAAATATAAATTAAAATAGAAATTAAAACATAAATTAAAATATAAATTAAAACATAAATTAAAATATAAATTAAAATATAAATTAAAATATAAATTAAAAATATAAATTAAAATATAAATTAAAATATAAATTTAAATATAAATTAAAATATAAAATTATATTAATAAATTAAAATATAAATTAAAATATAAATTAAAAATATAAATTAAAATATAAATTAAAATATAAATTTAAATATAAATTAAAATATAAATTAAAAATATAAATTAAAACATAAATTAAAATATAAATTAAAATATAAATTAAAATATAAATTAAATATAAATTAAAATATAAATTAAAAATAAAATTAAAAATATAAATTAAAATAGAAATTAAAATATAAATTAAAAATATAAATTAAAACATAAATTAAAATATAAATTAAAAATATAAATTAAAATATAAATTAAAATATAAATTAAAATATAAATTAAAATATAAATTAAAAATATAAATTAAAAATATAAATTTAAATATAAATTTAAATATAAATTAAAAACATAAATTAAAAATATAAATTAAAATATAAATTAAAAATATAAATTAAAATATAAATTAAAAATATAAATTAAAAATATAAATTAAAATATAAATTAAAATTAATAAATTAAAATATAAATTTATTAATAAATTAAAATATAAATTAAAATATAAATTTATTAATAAAATAAAAATATAAATTAAAATATAAATTAAAATATAAAATTATTAATAAATTAAAATATAAATTAAAAATATAAATTAAAATATAAAATATAAAATAAAATATTTAAAAATATAAATTAAAAAATATAAATTAAAATAATATAAATTAAAAAATAAATTAAAAATATAAATTAAAATATAAATTAAAAATATAAATTAAAAATATAAAATTAAAATATAAATTAAAATATAAAATTTAAAATAATAAATTAAAAATTAAAATATAAATTTATTAATAAATTAAAATATAAATTAAAATATAAATTTATTAATAAAATAAAATATAAATTAAATATAAATTAAAATATAAATTTATTAATAAATTAAAATATAAATTAAAAATATAAATAAAAAATAAAAAAAAATATAAATTAAAATATAAAAAAAATATAAATTAAAAATATAAATTAAAAATATAAATTAAAATATAAAATTAAAATATAAATTAAAATATAAATTAAAATATAAATTTATTTATAAATTTAAATATAAATTAAAAATATAAATTTATTTATAAATTTAAATATAAATTAAAATATAAATTTATTTTATAAATTTAAAATATAAATAAAATATAAATTAAAATATAAATTTATTAATAAATTAAAATATAAATTTATTAATAAATTAAAAATATAAAATTAAAAAAAAATAAATTAAAATATAAAATTAAAATATAAATTAAAAATATAAATTAAAAATATAAATTAAAATATAAATTTATTAATAAATTAATTAATAAATTAAAATATAAATTAAAATATAAATTAAAAATATAAATTAAAATATAAATTAAAAATAAAAAATAAAAAAATAAATTAAAAAATAAATTAAAATATAAATTTATTAATAAAATAAAAATATAAATTAAATATAAATTTAAATATAAATTAAAAATATAAATTAAAATATAAATTAAAAATATAAATTAAAAATATAAATTAAAAATATAAATTTATTAATAAATTAAAATATAAATAAAAAAAAATATAAATTTAAAATATAAATTTAAAATATAAAAAAATATAAAAATTAAATATAAAATTAAAATATAAATTAAAATATAAATTAAAATATAAAATAAAATATAAATTAAAATAGAAATTGAAATATAAATTAAAAATATAAATTAAAATATAAATTAAAATATAAATTAAAAATATATATTAAAATAGAAATTAAAATATAAATTAAAATATAAATTAAAAATATAAATTAAAATATAAATTAAAATATATAAATTAAAAATATAAATTAAAATATAAATTAAAATATAAATTAAAATATAAATTAAAAATATAAAATTATTAATAAAAAAATAAAAATATAAATAAAATATAAATTAAAATATAAATTAAAAAATATAAATTAAAATATAAATTAAAATATAAAATTAAAATATAAATTAAAAATATAAATTAAAAATATAAATTAAAAATATAAATTAAAAATATAAATTAAAATATAAATTTAAAATATAAATTAAAAATATAAATTAAAAATATAAATTTAAATATAAATTAAAATATAAATTTATTAATAAATTTATTAATAAATTAAAATATAAATTTATTAATAAATTAAAAATATAAATAAAAATAGAAATTAAAAATATAAATTTAAATATAAATTAAATATAAATTAATTAATAAATTTAAATATAAATTAAAATAGAAATTAAAAATATAAATTAAAATATAAATAAAAATATAAATTTAAATATAAATTAAAATATAAATTTAAATATAAATTAAAATATAAATTAAAATATAAATTTATTAATAAATTAAAATATAAATTTATTAATAAATAAAAATATAAATTAAAATATAAATTAAAATATAAATTAAAATTCATAAATATAAATTAAAATATAAATTAAAAATAAATTAAAATATAAATTAAAATATAAATAAAAAATAAAAATATAAAATATAAAAATTAAAATATAAATTAAAATATAAATTAAAAATATAAATTTAAATATAAATTAAAAAAATATAAATTAAAATATAAATTAAAAATATAAATTAAAATATAAATTTATTAATAAATTAAAATATAAATTAAAATATAAATTTATTAATAAAATAAAAAATATAAATAAAAATATAAATTAAAATATAAATTAAAAATATAAAATTAAAACATAAATTAAAAATATAAATTAAAAATATAAATTAAAATATAAATTAAAATATAAATTAATTCAATAAATTTAAACATAAATTAAAATATAAATTAAAAATATAAATTAAAAAATATAAATTAAAATATAAATTTAAATATAAATTAAATATAAATTTATTAATAAAATAAAATATAAATTAAATATAAATTAAAATATAAATTAAAATATAAATTAAAATATAAATTAAAAAATATAAATTAAAATATAAATTAAAATATAAAATAAAAATATAAATAAAAATATAAATTAAAAATATAAATATAAATATAAATTAAAAATATTAAAATATAAATTAAAATATAAAATAAAATATAAAATAAAATATAAATAAAAATATAAATTAAAATATAAAATTATTAATAAATTAAAATATAAATAAAAATATAAATTAAAATATAAATTTATTTATAAATTAAAATATAAATTTATTAATAAATTAAAATATGAATTAATTAATAAATTAAAATATAAATTAATTAATAAATTAAAATATAAATTAAAATATAAATTAAAATATAAAATTAAAATATAAATTAAAATATAAAATTATTAATAAATTAATTAATAAATTAAAATATAAATTTATTTATAAAAATATTTTTAAAAAAAAAGTCCAAAACACTCAGGAAAAAAACATTTCACAATCAAATTAATCCATAAAAGAAGATGCTTAATTTCCCCAAATAAATCAATCCTCAAAAGAATGAAAACACACAAACAATCATTCTTAGAACAAGAACAAGAAAGCAAAAATCAAATCTTACGAGAACATTTTTTTCAACTGACAAGAAGCTTCACACTTCCACTTGAAAATTACTTCATATCATTAATGCCATTAGGAAGAGACGTTGTGCCATTTTATCATCCACCCATTTTAAAAGGATTTTGTGAAAAGGAGTTTATTGGATTCTTATTATCAACAGAACCAGGAAGGCATTTAGAAGGAGGAGAAAAAGAAGGATGGGAATTAATCTATAGAAAATTCATTCGTTCCCCAAATTTCGAGGCTTGGTACCAACAAAGAAGAGAAGAGGCAATCTATTCAATCCAAATTTACTACAGAAATAGCTTCCTTAGTATGAATTCTCGTGATATGCTTGCTAAATTAACTGATCTTCAAAAAGAAGATCTTCTCAAAAAAATTGATAATTCAATTCTCGCTTTTGCAAAAGATAAAGAATTGGCTTCAAAATTAAAAATTTTTAGACAGGATGTAATGAATGATCTTCCTCAACAAAGAATAACTGAAATTCGCAGAAAAACATTTCGCAAATTGAAAAAGAAATCAAAAGATTTTATTGATGAAAATCCTGAAGCAGTTTTTGAAGAAATCCAAATTCCTGATTCAATTAATATTGATGATGATAATAATAATAACAATAATAACAATAACAACAATAACAACAATAATAATGATGATTCCCAAAGTTCAGAAAAAGAATTTATTGAAGATGATAGTGATGATGAAAAATAATCACTTTTTTATTATCAAATTTTTAATTTTAATTTTCTTTTCTTTTCTTTGATTTTTAATTAAAAAAAAAGGTTTTTTTTTTTTAGTTCAGAAATCAGTTTTAATAATTAATAATAAAAGGAAAAACAAAATCTAAACTTGTTTTTTAAAAGAATTATCTTTTGCAAAGTATCTAATAAAAGAAATTTAAAAAAGGAAAAAAGAATTAATAATTAAATTTTTAAAATGAAAAAAATTTAATAATAAAAAAAATACCTTTGAGTTAATTCTTTGGATTTTCTTCGTTTTGCTTCAGGATCACCCAATTCAATACCATTAGCAGGAAGAGCCAAACTGGAAGTCACACCAGCTAATGAATAGGTATTTGCACCGCGATTGGAGAAGCCCTTTATAACTGTTGTTCTTCCATCTACGGGTGTAGGTTTAACTTGAGAATAAGGGGTTGATGAAGTTTTTAGACCGGGAATAACAGAAGAGAAGCCATCATAATACAAGGCCTTCTGCTTAAGTTTTTTCTCCTCGGATTTGCCTCTATTTTGGATCTCCTGGAGATGTATTTTGAGGTTGTCTGTTCCTTCTGTAAGCAAGCCAAAGCCTTTAGTTCCATCAAAAGAAGTTTCTTCCGGAATTCCGAATTTCAAGCGCGATTGCTGTTTTCGGAGTTCAGTCATCTTGAACTTTTCTTTCCTCTTTCGAGCTCGTCTTCCTCCCCTGCGTTTCTTCTTGCCATCATTGGGAACGGGCAAGGGTTTGGGCATTTTTGCAGGCGGAGGTTCTTGTAATTTTTCAATATAATTTTCCACTTCTTTTCTCAATTTTTTTCCTTGCGCTCCTTTTTTGGATTGTCCGACAAGATCTATTCTTGCTGCCAATATACATTTTGCCGCCACTTGTCGGACAACCTTTTTTCTGAGCTCCACTGGGGTTTTTTCTACAAGCTCGCAGTCCAAAATTACTCCAGCATAACGAACTGAACGAGCGGATGAAAAACCTTCCAAATTTTTCCTATCTAATCCTAATAACTGAATACCCGACGCTGGCATCCGAGTTAAAGACTCTATTCCCCCAGATATTCCAATTAATTCTGCTGCTATAGAGGTCCCCACTACTGCTGATAAATTTGGGGCTACAACCTTCATTTGGCTTTCAACATATTTTAGTATTTTTTTCTTCTTCTCATTCAATTCTAATAAACTATCACATTTTTCAATAGTTTGTTTTAGCTCATCCTTCGTGAGCTTCTTTCCAGATGTTGTTGTTATCGACATTGATATTATCATTACTGTTGCTGTTGGCACAATTTTGTTGAGATCCAATTTTGTTGTGTTTTGCTTGTTCTTGATCATTTTTACAACTCTTGCATAATCAAGTGGAGATGTTACAATCGTCTCTAGTTCTGGGAATTTATTCGAGTAAATATCTCGGATTTGTTTGTATATGCGAAGTATTGAATTTGTGACTTCGTTAATTTGGTAATTGCATTTTTTTAAAAATTCATGTTTTGGATCGTTTTTAATAAATTGTGATTTATTATTGATTTTTTCAATTTCATTCAATATTTCTTGAGTTTCATCTAAATTTTCAATTTCAATTTCAATTTCATTTGAATTTTGATTTGAATTTTGATTTGAATTTTGATTTTCATTTTGATTTAAATTTTCATTTGAATTTTCATTTGAATTTTCATTTGTATTTTCATTTGTATTTTCATTTGTATTTTTTTGGGTAAGAACATCTTTTGGAATTTGTGTTGGATTAATTTGTCCTTCTTGATTCTCTTCTTTTTCAAGATTAATTCTTTTATCAAAATTTGTAATATCAAAAAGAAATTGTTCAGCAAGTGACATAATTTTAATATTTTATTAAAAAAAAAAAAATGAAAAAAAAAATGAAAAAAAAAAATGAAAAAAAAAAAATAAATTTTTATTTTTTTATTTCGTTTTGAAATAAAATTATCTCAAACTGAGAGTGAATTAATAAATAAGAAAAAGAAAATTTAAAATTTGAAATCATTTTCATTTTAATTTTTCATATTCTTATTAATTTATTTTGATTCTAGAAAGTTTGAAAAATTAAAAAATCAAAATTTTATATTTTTTTTTATTTATAAAATTTTGTGTTTTTCTCGTTCTTTGAATCAAAGTTTATTTCTTCAATTTTACTTTGATTTTTCTCACGAGAAGAAATTAAATTAAAAAATTTTTAAAATTAAAATTCATTTTTTTCATTTTTCATTTTATTTAAAAAAATGGAATTAAAAAAACAATTTAAAATTTCTTTAACAACTTGTAATGTTCTTTATGAACCTTATTATAAACGTTGGATTAAAGATCGCCAATTTTTAATGCCTTTTGAAAAAAGAATTCAAGCTTTTGAATTAAATAAGAACTTTTTCAATTCAAATGATATTGTTTGTTTTCAAGAATTTCCTTATTCAAAAGACAATAAAAACGAACAATCCAAAAATTCATTTAAAAAAAAAGCAAAAGAAATTTTTCCAAAAAATGAATTTAAACACATCAAAGATCCGCAAGCAAAAAGTGATGGACTTTATTCAGTTATTAAGTCAAGTACTTTTGATTTAATCAAGTCAGAAATTATTACTTTTGAAAAAAGTGATGATATTTATGTTGGAACAAAAAGAATTCAATTTCTTTCTTTGTGTTTGCATGAAAAACCTGAATGCACTTTTGGAATCATCAACACTCATCTTCCTTTTGTTAAGCATTGGTTCCAATCATCAGAAGAAAACTCAAGAAAATTATTTCATCAACTTCTTGATATCAAATCAAAAAACAATGATATTCAAAATTGGATTGTTTGTGGCGATTTTAATTTTAATATTTTAGGAAAATTGAAATCAAGATATTCTTTATTGATTGAGGAATCTTGTTTTGATCCAAAGAAAGGATGGAAGAATATTGTTTCTGATTTTGGATTTTCTGAAAAATCAACAAGTGTTAATCATGAATTGGAAATGAATGATTATATTTTATGGAATTCTCAGTTTCTTTTTGCTTCTTCTGTTACACAAATTCCTGAAGATCTTGAACATCTTGTGAAACATTTTAATAAGACAGAAAATCCTTGGTTTTATGATGATTATTTTTCAGATCATTCAGCAGTTAAAATTGAATTTGATTTCCAAAATTAAAAATTAAAAATTAAATTTCTTTTTTCTTTTTTTTTTGAAAGGAAAATAATTCATTAAATGAATTAAAACAAAAAAAAAATTAATTGATTATTCTTATTCTTATTTCTTTTTTCTTTTTTTCTTTTTCAATCAATTTTCGCAAGTTTTTTAAATTTTTCTTGATCTTCTTTACTTAATAAACCTTTAGAAACAAGTGTTTGAATTTTACTTTCCAAAATTTTATAATTTGCAATTAATTCTTCACGAGGTTTATTATCTTTATCTTTTTTATTATCTTTTTTATTATCTTTTTCATTTTCATTTTCATTTTCATTTTCATTTTCATTTTCATTTTCATTCTCATTTTCATTCTCATTTTCATTCTCATTTTGATAAGAATTTGGATCAATACCATTGAAAAAATTAGAAGGGAAATTTTGTTGAAAAGATTGATTGGGAGATCCTAAAGGAAACTGGGTATTATATTGAGGAAAAAATGGGACTGGATAATAAATAAAAGGGAATCCAAATGGAAGTGGATTATAATTTTGAACAGGAGTTCTTCTTTTTCTGATGATAATTCTTTTCTTTGAAGAATGGCGATGTTTAGGGAATTTCTCGCGGGTTGATTTTCTTGAGCTTTTTCTGTGGTGACTAGTGTGTTTTTTGTGTCTGGATGAACGATGAGATGAACGATGTTTTGGAGATGTTGATTCGATTGTTGATTCTGTAGTTAAATCTGAGGAATCCAGAATTGTGATTGAGGAATTGCTATAAGAATCTGAGTCGTCACTTGATGAATATGAGAATCGTGATCGATGTTTTTGTCTGTGATTCAAATCAACTGCTCCAATTTGTGGTATTTGTTGTGCAGATTGCATGTTGTTAGGATTTGATAGTAATTGTTGTTGATTTCCTAATACATTTCCGATTTGGTTCATTTCGTTGATTGTTTGATTTGGGATGTTTTGAGGATATTGTGCTAAATTTTGTAATTGATTCTCGTTTTCATTTGGTTTGGAATTTTGGGTTTCTTGTTGAGCTTCATTTAAATTGACATTTTTTTCATTTCCTGAATTTTCTTCTTTTTGGATACTATTTTCATTGCTATCTGAATGGTAAGAAATTTCCTTTTCTTTTTCTTTTTCCTTTTCTTTTTCTTCAATTTCCATTTCTGAATTTTGATTGGAATCAGTGGAAACTTTGTAATTGTTATTTTTGGTTTCAATTTCTCCGTTATCTTTCGAATATTTTTCATTTTCTTCTTCTTGATTGCTTTCTGATGAAGAATTAGATTGTGCTGTTTCATTGTATTCTTTTTGGGAATCTTGATCCATGTTTTTCGAAAATTTTTTGTGATTTTTTTTGGAATCTGAATGAAGAGAGTGTTTTTTACTGTGATGATGTTTCTTTTTGCTTTTTTTCTTTTCTGAGTGAGATTTCTTATGTTTTTTGTCTTTATTAATTCGGTGTCTTGTTAGCATTCTTTTTTTTTCAGCTTTTGATGTAAAATATTCGTCAGTATCAGAAGATGTTGATTCATCTTGTGATTTTTTTCTTTTTGATTTTGATTTTGGTTTTAGTTTTGATCGTGATTTCGATTTTGATTTTGATTTAGATCTTGATCTTCTTTTGCTTTTTTTTGGAGGTGGTCTTGATTTTTTTAAGCTCATTGCTTTTTTTTCTGTCATTACTTTTGGATCTAAAAGTTTTCTACATTTTTTGAGCCAAATAAAGAATGTATAATCGATTGTTTTATCTCTTCCAGTTCTTTGGAAATTGAAGTATTTTTGCATCCAAGATTTGATTGTTAGATCTGAATGATTTGAGCCTAAAAATTTGATTTTAATTTTATAAATGAATTTTAATTTTAATTTTAATTTTAATTTTAATTTTGATTTTAATTTTAATTTTGATTTTAATTTTAAATTTTAATTTTAATTTTGATTTTAATTTTAATTTCAATTTTGATTTTAATTTTAATTACCTTCTAAAGTATTTACTCCTGCTTTTGCTGCTGCTTTTATTTGAGAAAGTCGTTGATCTTTTTTAGGATAATCTTTAGATATTTCAACATAATTACGAACCATTCCTCGAATTTGAAAACTTGTATAATCTTCAAAATTATAATCTTGATCATTTGGATCTGGATTAATCAATAAAGGATTTTGAGAAATAAAATTTTCGAGAGTAACTTTTTTTGATATTGATTTTAATTTTGATTTTGATTTTAATTTTGATTTTGATTTTGATTTTAATTTTAATTTTAATTTTAATTTTTATTTTGATATTAATTTTAATTTTGATTTTAATTTTATTTTTTATTTTTAATTTTGATTTTGGATTTTGATTTTGATTTTGATTTTGATTTTAATTTTGATTTTAATTTGAATTTTGATTTTGATTTTAATTTTGATTTAAATTTTAATATTAAATTTTAATTTTGATTTTAATTTTGATTTTAATTTTAATTTTAATTTTAATTTTAATTTTGATTTTGATTTTGATTTTGATTTTAATTTTAATTTTTAATTTTGATTTTAATTTTAATTTTAATTTTGATTTTATTTTAATTTTAATTTTAATTTTGTAAGTACGCTCTTTAGATTCATTCAAATTAGAAGGTGATTCATTTTGAGTTTCATCATCAGGATATTCTTCATAATTTGGTTTTTTTTGGTCACTCAATTCATCTTCTTGTAAATTAGTAGATTGATTTAAAACTTTATAATCCAAATTAGAAACTTCACTATCAACAGAATCGGAATCAGTTTCATCATTACGAACAAATTTAATATTTGGGTCATTTTCATGAATTTCATGTTCATTTGATTCTTCATCATAATCAATTTCTGTTGTCATAATTGGATAAGTTTGAGGTTTAACTTGATTTCCAATTAAATTTTCTTGTTGTTCTTCATATGGAGTTAATTCGTTTTCATTAATACTTATGTTTGAGTTTTCATAAAGAGTTACATTTCCATATCCTTGTTCATAACTCTCACTTGTTTCATCATCTTCTTTGTTTGTTTTGCTTTTTTTCATTGATTTTTTAGTGTTTTCTTCATTTTCATTTTCATTTTCATTTTCATTTTCATTTTCATTTTCATTTTCATTTTCATTTTCATTTTCATTTTCTTCTGTTGTTTCTTGAATAATATTTGTATTTTCTTCTAAATTTTCTTGATTTTCATAATTTTCAAGAGTTTGAAGATTTGGATCATTTACATCATTTAAATCTTTTACATCATTCAAATCATTTGCATTTTCTCGGAGTTTTTCATCTATAATTAAAATTAAAATTAAAATTAAAATTAAAATTAAAATTAAAATTAAAATTAAAATTAAAATTAAAATTAAAATTAAAATTAAAATTAAAATTAAAATCAAAATTAAAATTCAAAATTGGAATTGGAATTAAAATTAAAAAATTATAATTAAAATTATAATTAAAATCAAAATTAAAATTAAAATTGGAATTAAAATTAAAATTAAAATTGGAATTAAAATTAAAATTGAAATTATAATTAAAATCCAAAATTGGAATTGAAATTAAAATGAACCTTCAATTTCTTTTTTTAACCATTCAGAGAAATAATAATCATATTCAGGAATATGAGATCCTTTTAAATAACGTGAAACTTTATTCCGAACTGAAGAATTCATTTTATTTGTTATTTTATCCAAAACATTAGGAAGATTTGCTCGAAATGCTGCATCTTGTTGTGTGATATTATTTCTTTTGAGATATTTACGAACTTTTCGAGCAGTTGCTGATGGTTGTGATGTGTAAGAATCTATTATTGATTATTATTTAAATAAATTTAATCCACATTAAATCCACATTAAATCCAAATAAATTAAATCCAAATTAAATCCAAATTAAATTCCAAATAAATTAAATCCACATTAAATCCAAATAAATTAAATCCACATTAAATCCAAATAATTAAATTCAAATTAAATCCAAATAAATTAAATCCAAATTAAATCCAAATAAATTAAATCCAAATTAAATCCAAATTAATTAAATCCAAATTAAATCCAAATTAATTAAATCCAAATTAAATCCAAATTAAATCCAAATTAAATCCAAATCAAATCCAAATTAAATCCAAATTAAATCCAAATTAAATAAATCCAAATTAAATAAATCCAAATTAAATCCAAATAAATTAAATCCAAATTTAAATCCAAATAAATTAAATCCAAATTAAATCCAAATAAATTAAATCCAAATTAAATCCAAATAAATTAAATCCAAATTAAATCCAAATAAATTAAATCCAAATTAAATCCAAATAAATTAAATCCAAATTAAATTCCAAATAAATTAAATCCAAATTAAATTCTAAATTTAATTTCATTTCTAATTTTAATTTCATTTCTAATTTTAATTTTAATTTCATTTCTAATTTTAATTTTAATTTCATTTCTAATTTTAATTTTAATTTCATTTCTAATTTTAATTTTAATTTCATTTCTAATTTTAAAATATATTTTGAAATTTGTTTTAAATCTGTTTTGGAAATAAAAAAGAAAAGAGATTGATAAAATATAGAATAAATAATATAAATCGATTACATTTCTTTCTAGAAGGACTTTTTTTTATAGACTCTTGAAATGGATCATTTTTAACTAAAAAAAAAAAAGACAAAAAAAATTTTTTTTATATAAAATTAATTTCCAAAAATTTTAAAAGAAATAATCAAATTTTTTTTCTTAGTTTTGATTATAAAACAAACTTTCACTTTTTTCGTTATTTAGTTCTTCAACGTTCATTAACGTAAAAAAATAGAGAAATTAAAATAAAAAAATGAAAATGAAAAAATGAAAATTTTAATTTTTTTTTTGAATTTTTTTTTTCATTTTTTTTTAAATTTTTTTTTAAGAATTATTTTTTAATGTTGAGATTAAATAGGTTATTTCATTTATCAGATAATTCAATTACTAAAAATATAACACATACAATTCCACAATCAAAAGAAAGTAAAAATAAATTTAAAGAAAAGAAATTTAAAAAAAAATTTTTTTGATGAAATTTTAAAATAATTTTTTCCAAATAATAATTTTATTATTAGTAAGTAAAGAAAGCAAAAACGAAGATGATTTAGAAAATGAAATAAATATTGAAAATAAAATAAATATTGAAAATGAAATAAATATTGAAAATGAAATAAATATTGAAAATAATTTAAATATTGAAAATGATTTGGAAAATGATTTGGAAAATGATTTGGAAAATGATTTAAAAAGTGATTTAGAGAAAAAATACTTACTAGAAACTCCTATACTTGTTGGACAAGAATATAACATAAAAGAATCTAAATCAACTTTAATTGTTTCTCGACTTGGAATTGATAATGTATTTAAATTATACATTTTTAAAATGAATGAATTTTTTTTTAATATTGTTAAAATTGTTTTTTTAGTTGGGAAATATTGTTTCATTTTTAGATCTTCTTGACCCTAGAACTTATAATAGAAAAACTATTTATCAACATAATGAAATATTTAATTGTGTTAATGCTAGCATTAATCATAATGAAACATTTTTAGGTTTGTAGTTTTATTTTGAATTTTAAAATTTTGAATTTAATTTTAATTTAAATTTAAATTTTTGAATTTAGCTTTTACATTATTGAAAGAAAAGAGAGAAGCTAGTCTTTTATCTCGTGCGTTTTTATTTTTTATGATAAAAATTTATTTATAATAATTGATTGATTGAAAAAATAATATAAAATAATATAAAATAATATAATATAAAAAAAGGTTATTATGAATCTTATTTAGTGCAATTAAAAAATAATAACATGATTACGGAAATTGATGCTCCATCAAGCTATTTCTGTTCTGTTATTGTATAAAATTCCAAAAAAATTAAATCAAATTAAATTCATTTAAAATAATTTTTTTTGTTCAGTTTCTTCCTTATTATCGTCGATTTAGAGATTATTTCCTTTTTATCAAAGATAGAAAATTAATTAATGTTTGCTTTATTAAATCGAAAAGAATTGCAATGGTAGAAAATATTTGGATTCAAAAAAAAAAATCAATTTATTTATTTATTAATTTATTGAATTGTTTATGGAAAAAAAAAATATTCAAAAGAAAAAAAACCGAAAATTGGAAATAAAAGTTTCAACAAAAATTTGTAATACCTTCATTTGGTATGAATATGTGCCTGAATTGAAAAAGTTATTTATAATTGGATTAAACAAGCAACGCCATAAACTTGTATGCATTAATTTGCAAACAAAAAGTTTTCAAAAGGAACTTGAATTTGATTTGGATTTCAGTGCTCCTAAACTTAGAAATAAAGAAGTTTCTTTATTTTATGATCATGAATATTTCACTCATGGTCATATACTGCCAAATTGGCTAATTAGATTTAAAATTATTTATATTAATAATGTAAACAGACAAACAAACAAAAAAAAAAGCCAATTTTCAAATTGACAAAAATTTTTTATTGGATTATCATTTTTAAAATTAAAAACAAAACAAAACAAAAGGAAGATTTTTGTTTGATTCAAGAAAGCTTGCAATTTGATTCAAAAAATGGTTATTTTCTTAACGTTTGTATTTGGATTTATTTTAAAAATGAAAAATTAGAACTCAAAATTCCTTTAAAAGGAATCAAAGAAGAATTTATCCGAAGAATTCGATCATTTTTTGGAGCAATTTTCCAACTTCTTGTTATTTATATTCCTGGTTATTTTATACAGTTAATTGATTTTTCAAATTTACATGAAACTTGTGAATTATTTCGTTTAATTGGTGAATTAAAATAATTTTAATTTTAATATGAAATTTTAATATGAAATTTTAATTGAAATTTAAAATTGAAGGAAATCAACACTCAACTTCATTAAAAAATGAAACAGAATTTTCCATTTCAAATATTTCACCAGTCGTTTTATCATCAGTTAAGGAAATTGAAAATTACAGTAAAACAATTTTATTTGGAAAAAAAAAACGATATTCAAAAATAAAAAAATATAAAAATAAAAATAAAAATAATTCAGGAAATTTTTTCATTGATAATTCAAATGGAACAGTCTATAATTTTCGATTGGATTCAAACTATTTTTTAACCACATTTTGCAAAGAAAAAACTGAAAATTGGATTTATTGGATTCATGTTGGAAATATTCATATCAAAGATGAATCAATTGCAGAAAATTCGATTCATCATCTTGCACTTGAATCTCCTTTTAATTTAACAAAAGAATTATTTATTGAGCATTTAGTAGGAGCTACTTATCAAAATTTTAAACAATATTTAAAGGAAAATCGACAAAAAAACTTGATTGAATTTACAAAAAACAATTTGCCAGTTACATCATTATTAGCATTTAAATTTGTTGTAAATGAAATTAAATGAAAAACAAAAAAAAAATTCATCCTGAAAAAAAAAAACAACAACAACAACAATCACAATAAAACACAATTAGAATCAACACTCAATTTCAGAATTGCTTAAAGCTAATTATTCAAATAATACTCATCATAACTATCAAACATTTAATGAAACAAATGGATATATTTTTTCCAAATACAGAAAACCAGATCTGAAAGAAATAATTGATATATATTTAAAATCAAAAGAAAATGAATTATTTCTTGAATGCAAATTAAATACACATAAGAAAAAAGAGAAAACGAAACAAGGAAAAGTGGAAGATTTTCCAACAGAAAAAGAAATATTATCACAATCCATTTTTTATTATTTTAACAAAAATTTATCTGTGAAATTTAAAAACTCGTATGAAACAGCAAGCGAATTAACAAAAATATATCTCACTTGCCAAGAACAAACAGTGGAAAGATTGTTTTCAATTCTTCAATATTCATTATTAGTTCCTGAAAAAGTTTGGAAACAAAATGAGAATCTTCCACTTTTAAATTGTCCAATAGATACATTGGAATTTGTTTATCATCTCCTTAAATACGATACATCACATGTTTTGCCAAATCCTTTTGGCGATAATTCAGAGCTTCGAATGGAGCCAAATAGATCTGGTTATATTTCTTTTTATGAGGATTTAAATTCAAACAAAGGAATTGATCCAAATTATTATGTTAAAATTTTTCAAACATATCAAAACGCGTTTAATATTTTAAACAATTTGTATTTTGCTTTGCAAGAGTTACATGTACCCTTTCCAAGTCTTTTCCATTATCATTTTTGTCGGTTGAGTTTTGTATGTTTGGAACAAAGGTAAAAAAATCAAAAAATCAAAAAATCAAAAAATCAAAAAATCAAAAAATCAAAAAATCAAAAAATCAAAAAAGGAAATTTTTGGAATATGTTGATAATAAAGTTGTGATTCCAGATGTTAATTTTGTAAAAGAAGTTTTGAAATTTATGGCAAATCCATCTTTTAATTTTAGAATAAGACTTGCAAATTCTTTAACTTCAGATGAAATGCATGATGTTATTGATTTATATCCTGATCTTTTCCCAAATTCTTTTTCTTTTTGTTGGTATGTTGTAAATCCTATTGATGATCCTTGGGAAAATTTGATTGAAGAAGATTTCTTAGAACTTCCATTTGAAATTGAATTAATATTTCCAACAAAAAATCAATTTTGAATTAAAAATGATAAAAAATAATTTTTTTTTTGTTCCACTTTTTATTTTTTTTTGAAATTTCTTTCAATCCAAATAAAAGGTTCATAAATTCCTTTTTTTGAGATAGCACAACAAGTTTGAAAACACCAAGATTGTTCCATTTTTTCAATTTCAAATTCTTCATAAATTTCCCGAATTGTCAATTTATTTGGCAAATCAGATTTATTACATAAAAAAACAAAAGGAACATCTTTCATTTCTGGGTCTTTTTGAACTTTTTCAAATTCTAATTTTGATTCATGAAGTCTTTCTCTATCATGTAAATCTATAACATAAATAACGCATTGAGTTCCATTAAAATAATGTCTCCATAAAGGACGAATTTTATCCATTCCGCCAATATCCCAAATGACAAAATTAGATTTAGTTTTTTTTGTTTTGATTGATTCCACATTAAATCCTATTTCAAAATAAATTTTAATTTTGAAATAAATTTTAATTTTAATTTTGAATTATTTGCCTATTGTTAATTGTGATATAGCTTCTCCAATCTTTAATTCATATAAAATTGTTGTTTTTCCAGCTTGATCTAAGCCAAGCATCAAACAACGAATTTCACTCTTTTTGATTTTAGTTTTTTTGCTTAATTCTCTCAATTTATTTTCTTTTTCAGTTAAAAGTGGTTTTTGAATCAAAATATTATAATACTTTCTATGATAAATATATGCCTTTTTATAGCCATTTTCTTGATTTAAATTTTCATCAATAAATTGTTGTTCTGGTTTTGAAATGAAAAGAAAATCTCCAAGAAAAATTTCTTTCCATAAACAATCAAGTGAAGAATAAAAAAGAAAATTTTTTGAAACAGAAGCCAGTAAACCTAAATAATGTTTTGGAAGATATGAAAGAATCTCAATAATTTCATCATCAGAAAGAATTGCAAAATTCCCAAGATTTTCCAAATCAATAAAGTTTTCCTTTTGGGATTGATTTTGATTTGTATCTTGAATATTTTCCAAATCAATAAATTTCTCCTTTTGGGATTGATTTTGATTTGTGTCTTGAATAAGATTTGCTTCGTATTTGCTGACTAAAAAGCAAGAATGAACCCAACCACAAGCACAAGATTTAACGATATATTTTTCAGGAATTGAAACAAGTTGAGGAATTGATATTTCTTTATCATCAACTCCAATTCCAAGTTGTCCATATAAATTGGATCCAAGAGAATAGACTTTCCCTCTATTATCCAAAAAGAAGCAATAATCACTATCAAATCCACCAGCAAAAACTTGGGAAATAAGAATGTCATTTTCTTGTGAAATTATGCATTGAATGAATTTGTTTTGGTCTTGTTTGATTTTGTAATGTGAATGAATGGCTTTCCCACATAAAAATACTCTTCCATCTTCTCCTAGTAGAATACTTATATCATTTCCACATTCAACTTGTTTTATTGATCCAATATCATAAGGAAGTTCTGGTAATTCTGGTGTGTTTCTATTTTCAAAATCTCCTAATCCAAGTTGTCCATATTTGTTTTTCCCACAGGAATATACTTTATTTGTTTTGGTAACTACCATTATATGATTCCCTCCGATTGAAGCTAATTTTGCTTCACTTATTTTCTGTATTTTTTCTGGATTTGTTCGTTCTTTTTGATCAGAATGACCTAATTGACCAAAATTATTTTCTCCCCAAGAAAAAGTATCTCCACTTTATTTTGAATTTAATTATTTATTTTTAAATATTTATTTTAGATTTAAATATTTATATTTTAATATTTATTTTAGATTTAAATATTTATTTTAGATTTAAATATTTATTTTAGATTTAAATATTTATTTTGAAATATTTAAATATTTATTTTATATTAAAATTTATTTATTTTGAATTTAAATATTTTTATTTAAATATTTTTTTTAAATTTTATATTTAAAATTTATTTTATATTTAAATATTTATTTTGGATTTAAATATTTATTTTTAGATTTAAATATTTATTTTAAATTTAAATATTTATTTTTTTTAAATTTGGATTTAAATATTTATTTTGGAATTTAAAATATTTATTTTGAATTTAAAAATATTTTTTTTATATTTTTAAATATTTATTTTAGATTTAAATATTTATATTAGATTTAAATATTTATTTTATATTTAAATATTTATTTTATATTTAAATATTTATTTTATATTTAAATATTTATTTTGAATTTAAATATTTATTTTGAATTTAAATATTTATATTTAAATATTTATTTTGAATTTAAATATTTATTTTATATTTAAATATTTATTTTGGATTTAAATATTTATTTTGGATTTAAATATTTATTTTGAATTTAAATATTTATTTTGGATTTAAATATTTATTTTGGATTTAAATATTTATTTTGGATTTAAATATTTATTTTGATTCACTTTTCATCAATTGCAATCCACATTTGATTCCCAGCACAAACATTTACAATCTTTCTCTTTGTTACTTTATCAAATGAAATTTTATTAAATTTAATTTTGGAAGATTCTTTTTGAGGAATCATTGGTAAAACATGAGAAAATACTTGATTTTCAACTAATAAAATTATTGAAAAATCTTTAGCAGAAATTTTTTGGATTGATTTTCGAGTAAATTGTTTATTTTGAATAATAAATTGATTGAGAAAACGAGAATTTGATTTTAAAGAAGATTTATCATTATCAAAAAGAATTGTATCATCTTGAAAATTAGAAGAATCTGTAATATTTTGTGATTGTAAATTAGGCAATCCCCAAATCAATAATTTTCCTGTTGATAATACAATTATAGTAAATGATGATCCACAAACTAAATGAATTATTTTTTCTTTTCGTTTTATTGAATATTTAAGTATTTGATTTATTGAAAATGGTTTTCTAGCAAGAATTGATGGAGATTTTCTAAGTAAAAGTGCATTATTTTGATTTGTTCCTGAAAGAAAGATTTTAAAAGACATTTTTAAAAGAGAAAAAAAATGAAAAAAAAAAATGAAAAAAAAAAAGCAAAAATTTTATTTGTTTATCTTTTTAGTTTTAAAGTTTTGATAAAAAGAAAAAAGGATAAAAAGTGAAAGAAAAAGAAAAAGAAAAATTATTCAATTTTAAAAAAAGAAATTAAAAGAAGAAATAAAAAGAAATTAAAAGAAAATAAAAGAAGAAATTATTCAATTTCAAAAAATTTTTTTAAAATTGCAAAATTTTGAAGAAAGTTTATAAAATCTCTTTCAGTAAATTCATCTTCTGAAAATCTTGCTCGTTCATACATTTCAACAAAATATTTACACAATTTTGGATTTAATTCTGGTTCTTTTTTTAAAAGGAATTGCATATAAGCTCTAACAGATTGTGAATCTAAACGAGCCAATGAAGGATCTTTTCGTTTTGCAAGTTGTTCTAAAAAGAAGAAAATAATTTTTTAATTTTTTAATTTAATTTTTTAATTTAATTTTTTAATTTAATTTTTTAATTTAATTTTTTAATTTAATTTTTTAATTTAATTTTTTTATTTACCAAGAATAAAAGGTGAATCTGCTACAACTCTTTTATAATTCCATTCCGATTTATGCCATCCAGGTTTTTGTTGTGTTTGTGCAAATTGAAGAATTTGATCATGAATTCTTGATGCTTCTTGAAAACCTGAATAAATATGTCTTAAAGCAGTCTTAATTTAAATATTTAATTTTAATTTTTAATTTTAATTTTAATTTTGATTTTAATTTTAATTATAATATAGATTTTGATTTTAATTTTGATTTAAATTTTAATTTTAAATTTTAATTTTAATTTTAAATTTAATTTTGATTTTAATTTAAATATTTATTTTGATTTTAATTTTAATTTTAATTTTAATATTAATTTTAATATTAATTTTAATTTTAATTTTAATTTTAATTTTAATTTTAATTTTTAATTTTAATATTAATTTTTATTTTAATTTTAATTTTATTTTTAATTTTAATTTTAATTTTAATATTAATATTAATTATAAATACTTCAGGTATATCTTTTTTTGTATTTCTCATTCTTGCTCTTGGAATTTGATTTAATAAACGTCGATGTTTTCTATATCTATATTGAATCAAAAAAACAACAACCATAAACTAATTTTTTTTTTGTTTATAAAAGAAAAAAAAAGGGGAAAATTTCGTGTTTTTATTTTTTATATTAATTTTTTAAATAAATAAAAATTTATATTTTTTTTTTAAATTATTTTTACTAAAAGTCCTAAAATAGAAGTAAAAACAGTGATATGAACTAATGATTGTTCAATTGTTTCTTGATTAACATCTGACATTATTATAAAACAAATAATAAAATTAAAAGAAAATAATAAACAAGAACAAATAACAAAATAACAAACAAAAAAAACAAAATAAAGAAATAAGAAATAAAAAAAAAAATGAAAAAAAAAAAATAAAAAATTTTTGCTTTTTATATTGTAAAAAAAACACTTAAAAAAAAGAGAGGATCAATTTAAAATACTTAAAATTAATTAAAATATTTTATCCGATTTTATTTAAATTAATTAAAAATTTAATTAAAAATCTAATTAAAATATTTTATTAATTTTATATTAATTTTGATAATAATTTTAATTTATAATTTAATTTAAAAATCAATTTAAAATAATAAAAATTAATTAAAATATTTTATCCGATTTTATTTAAATTAATTAAAAATCTAATTAAAAATCTAATTAAAATATTTTATTAATTTTATATTAATTTTGATAATAATTTTAATTTATAATTTAATTTAAAAATTTATTTAAAATACTAAAAATTAATTAAAATATTTTATCCGATTTTATTTAAATTAATAAAATCTAATTAAAAATTATTAAAATATTTTATTAATTTTATATCAATTTTGATAATAATTTAATAATTTAATTTAAAAATCAATTTAAAATAATATAAATTAATTAAAATATTTTATCCGATTTTTATTTAAATTAATTTAAAAATTTAATTAAAAATCTAATTAAAATATTTTATTAATTTTATATCAATTTTGATAATAATTTTAATTTATAATTTAATTTAAAAATTTATTTAAAATAATAAAAATTAATTAAAATATTTTATCCGATTTTATTTAAATTAATTAAAAATCTAATTAAAAATCTAATTAAAATATTTTATTAATTTTATATTAATTTTAATAATAATTTTAATTTATAATTTAATTTAAAATCAATTTAAAATAATTAAAATTAATTTAAAATATTTTATCCGATTTTATTTAAATTAATTAAAAATCTAATTAAAAATCTAATTAAAATATTTTATTAAAATATTTTATTAATTTTATAATTTAATTTTTAATTTAAAAATAAAAATTTTAAAATATTTTATCCGATTTTTATTTAAATTTTAAAAATCTTTAAAAATAAATTATTTAAAATTAAATCAAAAATTAATTAAAATATTTTATCCGATTTTATTTTAAATTAATTAAAAATTTAATTAAAAATCTAATTAAAATATTTTATTAATTTTATATTAATTTTGATAATAATTTTAATTTATAATTTAATTTAAAAATTTATTTAAAATAATAAAAATTAATTAAAATATTTTATCCGATTTTATTTAAATTTTAATTAAAAATCAATTAAAAATCTAATTAAAATAATAAAATTTTGATATTAATTTTATCTGGTTTTATTTAATAGAATCATTTTGTTTTTCATTCTCATTTTTTCCAATTTTTAAATTATAAAATTCTTGATAAAAATCTTGTTTTGATTTCATTCTAGCTAGAGCAGGAAAAACAGAAAAAAAAGAAGATTGTCTTTTCTTCATTTGTAAAGAATCAAGGAAACTTTGCAATTCATCCAATTTCTTTGCTTTTTGGATATTTTTTGGATTATTGTTGTTGTTATTATTACTATTTTTAATCACTTTAATATATTGCAAATCAAAAAATATTTCAATAAAGGAAGTGATTGAATCAATAACAGCAGTTTCTTCATAAATTGCCATTTTCGAGAAATTAAAACTGAATTCCATAAATTTCATAATTTTCGAAATCGTATCATCATTGCTTTCAACTTTAAATGTAAATCTTGCGAAAAAAGAATCAAATATTGTTTTTAATGCTTTTGAAACCAGTTTATCTACGTTTTTGGATTCTATCCATCTTAATTTCATAAGTAAAGCAATTAGTTCTTCTTGACAAAAAACATCATGAATTGTTGTTGCTATTTTTTGCAATTCTATCGATCCTAAACGTGAAAGAATGTTTTGAATAATTTTTGCAATTTGTATTTGGAATTTTGGAAAGTTCAAATACATTTGAAAAAATATAATGATATTTTCTGGGTTTTTTTTAGGAAGAAAATGATTATAACTTGTGCATATTTTAACCACTTTGAGGATGTTTGGGAAAGTGTTTGTGAAAAATATTTTTTGTTGCTCAGGAAGTTGATTGATTTTGTGATATTCATAAACACCAACTGATAAAATGATTAAATGTTGAGTAAGTTTTTTGTTTGGTTGATCTGGAGAAAATAAACTCATTCCACTTTTAGAAAAAATTTCGAAAAAATCATCGAATGTTGGGAATTGAATTTTTTGAACTTTTGAAATATAAGTTTGTGAGATTTTTTTTTTGATAATTTGAGCAGCTAATCTTGAAGTTATTAAGTTATCTGATAAAACTTCCTGAAATAATTTTTTGAATTGTTGGATTTCTTTGTTATTTTGAGTTGATTCTTGTAAAGTTTGTGATTGTGATTGTGATTGTGATTTATATTCATTTTCAGTTTCTGATTTATATTCATTTTCAATTTCTGATTTATATTCGTTTTCAGTTTCTGATTTATATTCGTTTTCAGTTTCTGATTTATATTCGTTTTCAGTTTCTGATTTATATTCATTTTCAGTTTCTGATTTATATTCGTTTTCAATTAAATTTTCATTTTTTTTTTGTTTCTTTTTCTTTTTCTTTTCTGATTTAAAAATTATCATTCTTTGGAATGATGGAGTTATAAAATTAGGTTTGTTTTCTTTTTGGAAAGAGCTAAAATGTTTCATTGAATTAAGAATTCCTGATGTTATATTAACTTCTTTTTGGTATTTTGATAATTCTTCAATAATTTTTTGTGGATTATCATCAGAATCAGAATCAACATCAGAAAAAGAAAAATTATCCATTTTCAAACTATAATTTTCATTTTCATTTTCATTTTGATTTTCATTTTCATTTTCATTTTCATTTTCATTTTCATTTTGATTTTCATTTTGATTTTCATTTCCATTTTCATTTCCATTTTGATTTTGATTTTTTTTTTTGAAATTTAATTTTGATTGAAATGAATGACTTTTTGATTCATTTAGATTTTGATTTTCATTTAGATTTTGTTTTTCATTTAGATTTTGATTTCATTTTGATTTTGATTTTGATTTTGATTTTGATTTTGTTTTTTTTTTTGATTTTGATTTTGATTTTGATTTTGATTTTGATTTTCTTTTTGATTTTCTTTTTGATTTTCTTTTTGATTTTGTTTTTGATTTTGATTTTGATTTTGATTTTGATTTTGATTTTGATTTTGATTTTGATTTTGATTTTGATTTTTGTTTTTGATTTTGATTTTGATTTTGATTTTGATTTTGATTTTGATTTTCATTTTTGATTTTGTTTTTTTGATTTTCGTTTTCATTTTTCATTTTCATTTTCATTTTGATTTTCATTTTCATTTTCATTTTGATTTTCTTTTTGATTTTCTTTTTGATTTTCTTTTTGATTTTCTTTTTCTTGGATTTTTTCTGCGAAATCTAATATAGTTTGATTTTGATTTTCTTTTTGATTTTGATTTTGATTTTGATCTGGTTTTGGTTTTGTTTTGGTTTTGGTTTTTGTTCTTTTTTGATTCTGTTGATCAATTTTTTCTTCTTGTTTTGAATTTTTTCTTTTTTTGTTTTGATTTATTTGACTCATTTTATTTTTAAATTTGAAAAAAATGAAAAATGAAAAATGATTTTTTTTTTAACGAAAATTTTTATATAAAATTAAAACAATCCAAAAAATTCGT
Organism: Anaeramoeba ignava; assembly: GCA_028826165.1. Taxonomy (NCBI): domain Eukaryota; family Anaeramoebidae; genus Anaeramoeba; species Anaeramoeba ignava. The sequence goes on from JAPDFW010000125.1 coordinate 40,577, forward strand.
TAAAAAGAAAAACAAAAATCTATTTTAAATTTAATTATAAATTTAATTGCAAATTTAATTTCTTTTTGATTTCTACATTTTTTTCCGATCTTCAGAAACTAATAAAATTTGAAATTTCTTTCTAATGTGATAAAATTCAAAAAAAGAAACAAAAATAAAAGTAAAAAGAAAAATTACAAACCAAAGTAAAAGAAAAGTATTTAAACTTTCTTCAAAATCTAAATATAATTTTTTTTGAGAATGAAAATTTTGAAATTTTTTTGAAAAATTTTGGAAAATTTCAAATTGATTTTCGAATTTTTTTTGTAAAAGATCTAAATCATCTAAAAATTTTAAAATAAATTAAATAAAAATTAAAGATTTTGTTTTGTTTGTTTTTTTTTTACTTTTTTTTCCAATTTCTTTTGAAAATTGAAATAAATTTTCAACTGTAATTGAAATTGAATTTTTCATTCCATTTTCAAAACAAAATTGATATTCTTTTAAAGGAATTGAAATGAAAGAAAAAGAAGTTGGTTCAAATTGAATAAAGTCATTGTAAATCATTTCATTTTGATGATCAAAAATCTTATTAAATTTTTTTTTATTTTAAAATTTTTTTGATTTATTTTTATTTATTTTAAAAAGGATTTTTAATTTACTTTAAGTTTTATATTAAATTCATTTGAATCTGAATGTTCAATTTTATTTAATTTACAAAATAATTTTGTTTTATTTTTGAAAGATTTTTCTGTAAAACATTGAGTTGATTCTTTTTCAATAAAAAAATTTAAAGAAATTATTGATTTAAATAAAAAGAAAAGAAATAAAATTTTTAAAAGAAACATTTTTAAAAAAGAAAAAAAAAAATGAAAAAAATGAAATTACTAATAATTTAAAAATATTATTTAAAAAAACGTAAAAAATTTTTATTTTTTTTAATTTTTTTTTTCATTTTTTTCATTTTTAAAAAAAAAGAAAAAATGGAAGTTCATTTTAATATTCAAAAAGTACCAAATCTTGCGATATTGATTTCATTTGCAGAAAGAGATTTAAGAGTTAAATTCATTCCAACAAATGAAAATTATTATTCATCAATTTTAAAATTAAATTCAAAAGAAGATCCAATTTTATGTGGAGATTATGCAATTGCAAAATATTTTGCTAGAATTTCAAAAACTCCTTTATTATCTTCTTCACAAAAACCTGAAGAGCTTAGTTTGATTGACCAATGGTTGGATTTTGTTATTAGTTATCCTCAAAATCAATTCTCTGATTTGTTTCCTATGATTAATGCTTATTTGACTTTTAAAACTTTTTTTGTTGGTTATTCTCTTTCTATTGTTGATTATGCTATTTTTACAAATTGTTTTGAATGTAGATTTCAAAATTCATTTTAAAATCAAAATCATTTATAAAATTCATTTTAAAATTCATTTTAAAAATTAAAAAAATTAAAATTAAAATTAAAATTAAAATTAAAATTAAAATTAAAATTAAAATTAATATTGAAAAAAAATTAAAATTAAAATTAAAATTAAAATTAAAATTGAAATAAAAAATTAAAATTAAAATTAAAAATTAAAATTTAAAATTAAAATAAAAATTAAAATTTGAAATCAAAATCAAAATCATTTTAAAATTCATTTTAAAAATTTTAAAAATTAAAATCAAAAATTCAAAAATTAAAATCAAAAAATTAAAAATTAAAATTAAAATTAAAAATTCATTAAAATTAAAATTAAAATTCATTTATAAAATTAAAATTAAAATTAAAATCAAAATTAAAATTAAAATTAAAATTAAAATTAAAATCAAAATTAAAATTAAAATTAAAATTAAAATTAAAATTCATTTTAAAAATTAAAATTAAAATTAAAATTAAAATTAAAATTAAAATTAAAATTAAAATTAAAAATTAAATTTTAAAATTCATTTTAAAAATTAAAATTAAAATTAAAATTAAAATTAAAATTAAAATTAAAATTAAAATTAAAATTAAAATTGAAAAAATTAAAATTAAAATTAAATTTAAAATTAAATTTAAAATTAAAATTAAAAAGGGTATCAACAACCAAAAGAATCTCAATATCCTAACTTTGATAGATGGTTTAATTATATGAAAACTATTCCTGAATGTATTAGATTAACAAAAATGAAACCTTTTAAAGTTGAAGAAAAAAAACCAGAAGTTGAAAGTAAAAAGAAAACAATTGGAAAAAAAGTAGTTCAAGAAAAAAAAGCAGCATATTTTGAATTACCAAATGCTGAAATGGGAAAAGTTGTAACAAGATTTCCACCAGAACCAAGTGGTTATCTTCATATTGGTATAAATTAAAATTAAAATTAAAATTAAAATTAAAATTAAAATTAAAATTAATATTAATATTAAATTAAAATTAATATTAAAATTAAAATTAAAATTAAAATTAAAATTAAAATTAAAATTAATATTGAAATTAAAATTAAAATTAAAATTAAATATTAATATTAAAATTAAAATTAAAATTAAATTTAAAATTAATATTAAAATTAAAATTAAAATTAAAATTAAAATTAATATTAAAATTAATATTAATATTAAAATTAAAATTAAAATAATTAAAATTAAAATTAAAATTAAAATCAAAATCAAAATCAAAATTAATATTAAAATTAAATATTAAAATTAAAATTAAAATTCATTTTAATATTAAAATTAAAAATAATATCAAAATTAAAATTAAAATTAAAATTAATATTAAAATTAAAATTAAAATTAAAATTAAAATTAAAATCAAAATTAAAATTAAATATTAATATTAAATTAAAATTAAAATTAAAATTAAAATTAAAATCAAAAATTAAAATTAAAATTAAAATAAAAAAGGACATGCAAAGGCAGCGTTATTAAATCAACATTATGCAAATCAATATAAAGGAAAACTTATAGTAAGATTTGATGATACTAATCCAGTTACAGAAACAGAAGAATATGAGAAATGCATTCGGGAAGATTTAGACAAATTAGAAATCAAAGCAAATTTAATAACACATACAAGCGATTCATTTCCAGTAATATTCAAGTATGCAGATCAAATTATTCAACAAGGAGATGCTTATGTTGATGATACAGAATCAAAGGATATCAAAATACAAAGAAAACAAGGAATTGATTCCAAAAACAGAAACAATTCAATTGAAGAAAATCTTAAACTTTGGAATGAAATGAAAATTGGATCTCAAAAAGGTTTAACTTGTGTTTTGAGAGCTAAAATTTCTATGACTCATGAATGTAAAGCTATGAGAGATCCTGCTTTGTTTCGTTGTGAATTAACCCCTCATTATAGATTGGGAACTCAATATAAATGTTATCCTCTTTATGATTTTGCTTGTCCAATTGGTATTTTAAAATTTAAAATTCATTTATAAATTAAAATTTAAAATTCATTTATAAAATTAAATGAAAATTCAAATCAAAATTAAAATTATAATTAAAATTAATATTCAAATCAAAATTAATATTCAAATTAAAATTAAAATTAATATTAAAATTAATTTGAAAATTTGATAGTATTGATGGTGTAACTCATGCTCTTCGTTCTGATGAATATAATGAAAAAAATTTAATTTATCATTGGGTTTGTGAACATTTAAAGATTAGAGAACCTCATATTCACACTTTTAGGTAGAAAAATTAAAAATTAAAAAATTAAAAATCTAAAAATTTAAAAATTAAAAATTAAAAATTAAAAATTTAAAATTTAAAAATTAAAATTAAAAATTAAAAAATTAAAAAATTTAAAAATTTAAAAATAAAGTCGATTAAATCTACAATACACACCATTATCAAAAAGAGTATTAAGATGGTTTGTACAAAACAAAAAAACAAATGGATGGGATGATCCACGATTCCCAACAATTCGAGGAGTAATGCGAAGAGGGATGACAGTTGAAGCATTACAATACTTCATTCAACTTCAAGGAAGCTCACGAACAGCAAACTTAATGGAATGGAACATGTTATGGTCTTTTAACAAATCAATTATTGATCCAAAAATTCCAAGATTTACTTCAATTGATGAAAAAGATTATGTTGTTGTTGAAATTGAAGGAGTTTCTGATAAAATCGAAGTCAAACAATGGCCGAAATTGAAGACAAATCCTTCTTTGGGAATGAAGGATGTTCGTTATTTAAACAAAATTATCATTCAACAATCAGATGCAGTTTTATTGAAAGAAAATGAGGAGATAACTTTGATTAATTGGGGAAATTGCATCATTAAACAAATTCATAAGGATGGGAATAACTCAAAAATACTCAGAATTTCGGCTGTTTTACATTTGGAAGGCGATTTTAAAAAGACTAAATGGAAGCTTACTTGGCTCCCAAATACTGATGATTTGTTGAAAATTAAATTGGTTGACGTCGGTTATTTAATTACTAAACAAAAACTTGAAAAAAAAGATCCCTTTGAAAAATTTGTTGCTGAAAATACTTGGTTTGAAGAATTTGTTTTGGGTGATCCCCAAATTGCTCAACTTAAAAAGGGGGATATTTTTCAGTTGGAAAGAAAGGGTTATTATATTGTTGACAATGAATTTTCAAAAGAAACTAATTCAGTAGTTCTTTTGAATATTCCTGATGGAAGAAAGAAGAAAGAACCCAAAAAGAAATAATTTTCAATTTCTAAATCAATTTTTAAATCTAAATCAATTTTAATTTCTAAATCAATTTCAAAATCAATTTCTAAATCAATTTCTAAATCTAAATCAATTTCAAAATCAATTTCTAAATCTAAATCAATTTTAAAATCAATTTCTAAATCAATTTCTAAATCAATTTCTAAATCTAAATCAATTTTAATTTCTAAATCAATTTCTAAATCTAAATCAATTTTAATTTCTAAATCAATTTCTAAATCAATTTCTAAATCAATTTCTAAATCAATTTTAATTTCTAAATCAATTTCTAAATCTAAATCAATTTCTAAATCAATTTTAAAATCAATTTCTAAATCAATTTCTAAATCAATTTCTAAATCAATTTCTAAATCAATTTCTAAATCAATTTTAATTTCAATTTTAAATCAATTTCTAAATCAATTTCTAAATCAATTTCTAAATCAATTTCTAAATCAATTTTAATTTCTAAATAAATTTCAAAATCAATTTCTAAATCAATTTCTAAATCAATTTCTAAATCAATTTCTAAATCAATTTTAAAATCAATTTCTTTTAAAAAAATAAATTTCAAAAATAATTTTTTTCATTTTTTTCTTTTCAAAATGAAATTTTTAAATTTTTTAATTTTCTTTTTATTTTTTTCAAGTAATTTCACATTTATCCTTCATTTAAATGAAGAAGCTTTTGAAAATTCACTTAAACAATTTGATTACTGGATTATAAAATTTACAGATAATCAACCAGAAAGTCACACATCAGTAAAAATTTAATTCAAAATTTAATTCAAATTTAATTCAAAAATTAATTCAAAATTTAATTCTAAAATTAATTCAAAATTTAATTCAAAATTCAAAATTTAATTCAAAATTTAATTCAAAATTTAATTCAAAATTTAATTCTAAAAATTAATTCAAAAATTTAATTCAAAATTTAATTCTAAAATTAATTCAAAAATTAATTCTAAAATTAATTCAAAATTCAAAATTTAATTCAAAATTTAATTCAAAATTTAATTCAAAATTCAAAATTTAATTCAAAATTTAATTTAAAATTTAATTCAAAATTTAAAATTTAATTTCAAAAATTAAATTCAAAAAATTCAAAATTCAAAATTTAATTCAAAAATTAATTCAAAATTTAATTCAAAAATTAATTCAAAATTCAAAAATTAATTCAAAAATTAATTCAAAATTTAATTCAAAAATTAATTCAAAATTCAAAATTTAATTCAAAAATTAATTCAAAATTTAATTCAAAAATCAATTCAAAATTTAATTCAAAATTTAATTCAAAAATTAAAAAAATAGAGAGAAGTCTTATTCACAAAATTCGTTTACAAATTTAAAACATCATTCCATTCAGGAATTGTTAATTGTAACAAAGAAATTAATCTCTGCAAAAAATTTGGAATTCAAGAATATCCAACTTTCAAACTATTTGCCAAACAAGAATTTAAAGCAGATTTAACATTTGATAAAAATTACACAGTTGATGATATAAGAAATCTATTGAATAACGACTTAGACATCGCTAAAAACATAACTTCGCTAAAGGAAATAAAAGAAAGCGAAGACCCACAAATCATTCTTTTAATCCAATCAACAAACGGACACGAAAATGAAATTGTTTCCAATTATTTAAATGTTGCCTTAAAATTATTTCCTTTTCGAAATTTTTATCTTTTTAAATTTGATAACGAAAACGAACTTTCCGAAACAGGTTTCCCAAAATTTGTTGTGGAAGAGGCCAAACACTTCCACGGTGCTTTACTTAACTTTAATTCTGGAAAGTTTGCTTCGCTTAAAGTTTTGCCAAGAGATGAAAATCTCTTTTATGAATTTGTTAAAAAAACTTTTGAATTCGTTTTCCAAGAATTAACACCAAAAATATATGAAAAATTAGTTTCCGAAGAAAGAAATATTGCCGTTTTGGTCGTTGATACTTCAAACGAAGATACTCACTTGTTCAAGAATTCTTTTGAATTTTATGCTCATTCCAAAATTGGTGATTTTAACTTTACTTGGATTGATTTTGAAAATTTGTCAAAAATTCCAAAAAAAATTTCAGTTCAAAAAAATCAACTTCCGAGAGTTGTTGCTATCATTTCTTCAGAGGATAAGCTTTATATCCAGCCAAGAGAGATTGGCATTGCTCGCTTTATTAATGCTATTTTGGAAAATAAACTTGATGATGCAATTAATCAAGCAAAAAAACAACTTGATTTGCAAAGAAATCCTTCAAAAAATGAAAATGTCAAACCAGATTCTCAAAGTTTTTGGAACAATGAAATTTGGAACACAAAAAATACTTTGATTGCTTTGATTTCTTTGATTGTGATTATTGGATCTGGTTGTTTAGGATATAAATTATATCCTGTAGAAAAAGAAAAAAAAGAGAAAAAAGAAAAATAAAATTTTTTCTTTTCGGAACTTTTTTTTTGCTTTTCCAAAAATTACAAAATAAAAAATCAAGTTAAATTTTTCTTTAATAAAACAATTCAAAAAAAACAAGAATAAAAAGATAATTTTTTGTGTTATTTAATTTAAAAGAAAGTTTAATTTTTGATAACTTTTTGGAATTGGTTCAGCTTTATCTGCAAATTTAATTGAAAAATTTTGTAAAGTTTTTTTTTCAAAGAAAATTTCAACAGCAATTTGATTTTGCATTGCTTGATAAAATTTTTTTTGAGAATCTTCTTCTAAATATTTTGCAATAAAATGAATGATATTTTTTTGATTAGAAATGAAATCTTTGGCTAAATAGCTTAATTCTTTTGGTAAATTGAATTGATAGAATATTTTCTAAATTTAATTAAAAATTAATTAAAAATTAATTAAAAATTAAAAATTAATTGAAATTAGAATTTACTTTTTTCTTTTCAATTTTTTTAAATTTTTTCCCAATAAAAAAAAGTTTGCACATTGTTTCAAGTTGATTTTCTAAAGTTTCTGGATAAAATATAGTGATTGGAGGTGATTCTAGTGTTAAATATGAAACAACAAAATTAATTCTTGGATCATAAGAAACAACGAGTTCTTTTCTCAAATCTGATGAAGTAAAATAAGGTGAATTATGATTTGATTTTGATCTAATTGAGTTATCTAAGAATTAAGAATTAAATTAAATATTTTTAAATTGAATTGAATTGAATTGAAATATTTTTAAATTGAATTAAATTAAATTGAAATATTTTTGAATTAAATTAAATTAAATTAAATTAAATTAAATTAAATTAAATTGAAATATTTTTAAATTAAATTAAATTGAAATATTTTTAAATTAAATTAAATTGAAATATTTTTAAATTTAAATTAAATTATTTCATTAATACTCGTAAAAATTCCAAATCTTATATCATCTAATGAAAACTTATATCCTCCAATTTTATATTGATAAGTTTTGAAAAAATTCTTATTCAAAACAGGAATATTAATTGTAAATGAAATATGTAAAAGTAATAAATGAAAAATATTTAAGAAAAAAGCTTTTCTTTCAATTTCTTTCATTTCAGATAAATCAACTTTTTTTAATTCACTTGTTCCAATTAAAAACCTTCTAAAAGAAACAGTTAAAGAAGAATCTTGAAAATTTAAAGTTTGTTTTTTTGAAGTGTGTTTCCTAATCATTCCCAATATAAAATGAAGTAAATTAATAGAAACAACTAATGGTTCTCTTGATGGACCAATCCAACGTCTTTTGTTTAAGATATTTTTGTTCTTATTATTTGGTAATTTAATAATTAACTAAAATTGAAAATGATAAACTTGTTTTCAATTCAATTCAATTCAAAAAAAATTCAATTGTTTTATTTTGTTTTACATGAAGTTCTTGATTTGATTTTTCTTTTTCATCAATACATTTTTCTCTTTTCTTCATTTCTTGCATTTCATTATATTTTAAACTATCTTTAAATCTTGGAAATAAACTATCATTTGCAATTCCCAAAAGATGCTTTTTTTAAATCAAATTTTAAATCAAATTTTAAATCAATATTTAAATCAATATTATAATCAATATTTAAATAAATATTTAAATAAATATTTAAATCAATATTATAATCAATATTTAAATCAATATTTAAATCAATATTTAAATCAATATTATAATCAATATTATAATCAATATTTAAATCAATATTTAAATCAATATTTAAATCAATATTTAAATCAATTTTATAATCAATATTTAAATCAATTTTATAATCAATTTTTAAATCAATTTTTAAATCAATTTTTAAATCAATTTTTAAATCAAATTTTAAATCAATATTTAAATAAATATTTAAATCAATATTTAAATAAATATTTAAATAAATATTTAAATCAAATTTATAATCAAATTTATAATCAATTTTTAAATCAATATTAAAAATCAATTTTATAATCAATTTTATAATCAATTTTTAAATCAATATTTAAATCAATATTTAAATCAATATTTAAATCAATATTTAAATCAATATTTAAATCAATATTTAAATCAATATTTAAATCAATATTTAAATCAATATTTAAATCAATATTATAATCAATTTTTAAATCAATTTTTAAATCAATTTTTAAATAAATATTTAAATCAATTTTTAAATCAATATTTAAATCAATTTTTAAATCAATTTTTAAATCAATATTTAAATCAATTTTTAAATCAATTTTTAAATCAATTTTTAAATCAATTTTTAAATCAATTTTTAAATCAATTTTATAATCAATTTTTAAATCAATTTTATAATCAATATTTAAATCAATATTTAAATAAATATTTAAATCAATTTTTAAATCAATTTTTAAATCAATATTAAAAATCAATTTTATAATCAATTTTATAATCAATTTTTAAATCAATATTTAAATCAATATTTAAATCAATATTTAAATCAAATATTTAAATAAATATTTAAATCAATTTTATAATCAATATTTAAATCAATTTTATAATCAATTTTTAAATAAATATTTAAATCAATTTTTAAATCAATATTATAATCAATTTTATAATCAATTTTATAATCAATTTTATAATCAATTTTTAAATAAATATTTAAATCAATTTTTAAATCAATATTATAATCAATTTTATAATCAATTTTATAATCAATTTTATAATCAATTTTTAAATAAATATTTAAATAAATATTTAAATCAATATTTAAATAAATATTTAAATCAATTTTATAATCAATTTTTAAATCAATTTTTATAATCAATTTTATAAATAATTTTATAATCAATTTTTAAATCAATTTTTAAATAAATATTTAAATCAATTTTATAATCAATTTTTAAATCAATTTTATAATCAATTTTTAAATAAATATTTAAATCAATTTTATAATCAATATTTAAATCAATTTTATAATCAATTTTATAATCAATTTTTAAATCAATTTTTAAATCAATATTTTAAATCAATTTTTAAATAAATATTTAAATAAATTTTATAATCAATTTTTAAATCAATTTTTAAATAAATTTTTTAGAATCAATTTTTAAATCAATTTGTTAATATTTAAATCAATATTTAAATAAATATTTAAATAAATATTTAAATAAATATTTAAATCAAATTTATAATCAAATTTAATCAATTTTTAAATCAATTTTTAAATAAATATTTAAATAAATATTTAAATCAATATTTAAATAAATATTTAAATAAATATTTAAATCAAATTTATAATCAATTTTTAAATCAATTTTTAAATCAATATTTAAAAAATATTTAAATAAATTTTAAATATTTAAATCAATTTTTAAATCAATTTTAAATCAATTTTACAATCAAATTTATAATCAATTTTTAAATAAATATTTAAATCAATTTTTAAATAAATATTTAAATCAATTTTTAAATAAATATTTAAATCAATTTTAAATAAATATTTAAATCAATTTTTAAATAAATATTTAAATCAATTTTTAAATCAAATATTTAAATCAATTTTTAAATAAATATTTAAATCAATTTTATAATCAATTTTATAATCAAATATTTAAATCAATTTTTAAATCAAATTTTTAAATCAATTTTATAATCAATTTTTAAATAAATTTTTAAATAAATTTTTAAATAAATATTTAAATCAATATTTAAATAAATATTTAAATCAATTTTAAATAAATATTTAAATCAATTTTTAAATCAATTTTATAATCAATTTTATAATCAATTTTTAAATAAATTTTTAAATCAATATTAAAATCAATATTTAATCAATTTTATAAATAAATTTTATAATCAATATTTAAATAAATATTTAAATCAATTTTTAAATCAATTTTTAAATAAATATTTAAATAAATATTTAAATCAATTTTATAATCAATATTTAAATCAATTTTATAATCATAATCAATTTTATAATCAATTTTTAAATCAATTTTTAAATCAATATTTAAATCAATATTTAAATCAATATTATAATCAATATTTAAATAAATATTTAAATCAATTTTATAATCAATTTTATAAATAAATTTTTAAATAAATATTTAAATAAATTTTTAAATAAATATTTAAATAAATTTTTAAATAAATATTTAAATAAATATTTAAATCAATTTTATAATCAATTTTATAATCAATTTTATAATCAATTTTTAAATCAAATTTTAAATCAATATTTAAATCAATATTTAAATCAATATTATAATCAATATTTAAATAAATATTTAAATAAATATTTAAATCAATTTTTAAATAAATTTTTAAATAAATATTTAAATCAATTTTATAATCAATTTTATAATAAATTTTATAATAAATTTTATAATCAATTTTATAATCAATTTTATAATCAATTTTATAATCAATTTTATAATCAATTTTATAATAAATATTTAAATAAATAAATACAATCAATGCTTTATCAAAAATTTCAAAAGTTGATTCAATTTCAAATTGAGTTAAAATTTCTTGACGAATTATTTCATCAATATTAATTTCAAATGCAGAATTATTTCTGATATAATGATTTATTATTTTTGTTGATGTTGTATGAATAGCTTTCTTTTCAGTTTCTGAAGGAAATTGTTGGAAATGACCTGATAATTTTTTATATTGAATTACCTAATTTTTTGATATAATTTTTGATATAAATATAAATATAAATATAAATATAAATATAAATATAAATATAAATATAAATATAAATATAAATATAAATATAAATATAAATATAAATATAATTATAAATATAAATATAAATATAAATATAAATATAAATATAAATATAAATATAAATTTAAATATAAATATAAATATAAATATAAATATAAATATAAATATAAATATAAATATAAATATAAATATAAATATAAATATAAATATAAATATAAATATAAATATAAATATAAATATAAATATAAAATAAAATAAATATAAAAAAATATAAATATAATTTAAAATAAATATAAAAATAATGTAAAATAAAATAAATATAAATATAAATATAAAATAAAATAAATATAAATATAAATTTAAAATAATAAAAATATAAATATAAAAATAATATAAATATAAATATTTAAAATAATATAAATATAAATATTTAAAATAATATAAATATAAATATAAATATAAATATAATTATAAATATAAATATAAATATAAATATAAATATAAATATAAATATAATTATAATTATAATTATAAATTTAATTATAATTATAAATATAAATATAAATATAATTTTAATAAATATTATTTTTACATCTCTAATAAAAAGTGGAGATTCAACTGAATAAATGCTTTCACAAAATTTTATAAAACAACTAATACAATATTTATCAGTAATAACTTCATAAAGTTTTTCATTTGTAGTTTCTTTAATAATTTGATAAATTAATTGGTGTTGTTGAGATTTATCAGTTTTAATTTCTAATTTTTTAAAAAAGAAAAAAATAAATAATAAATTAAAAAGAAAAAAAAATTTTTTTACTTTGATTATTTTCATTTTCATTTATGTTTTGATTTATATTTTCATTTATATTTTGATTTATATTTTGATTTATATTTTCATTTATGTTTTCATTTATATTTTCATTGTTTTGATTTGTATTTGACATTTTTTAAATTATTTAGAAAAAAAAAAGAAAAAAGAAAAAAAATGAATTTGGAAAAAGATTTTTTTTTTTTAATTTCAAAAAGAAAAAGAAAAAGAAAGAGAAAGAAAAAGAAAAAGTTAATTTGAGTTGGAATCATCATCAAGAATTGGAAGAGGAATTTGTAAAATATCATCATGAGTCAAAGAATTACGAGGAGTAAGTTTTGAAGAACTTTCTGAATTTTGAATTTTAATTTGAATTGGATTTTGAATTTGGTTTTTATTTTGATTATGATTATTAGCGAAATCAGAATTCCATTTTTCAACATTATTATCATCATCATCATCATCATTATCATCATCATTTTCATCTTTTTCATCAGTCTCATCTTTTTGGTCTGTTTCATCATCAGTTTCTTTTGCTTCAGTTTCAATTTCTTGATTGTTTGAATTTTGATTTTTTTTTGGATCATTATCATTATCATTATCATCAATAATAATATTATCATTTTCAAAACCATCTTTTTGATTTTGACTTTTAGTGTTTGAATCAATATGAGAAGTATTATCATTATCGGAAGAATTAGAATCATTGATCTCATCAAGTTCAAGATCAGTCTTATTTGGCTGAGAAGTTGTTCTCGGAAGATTTTTTCTCTTTCCATAACCTTTGACAATATACGAAATTGCGAAAGAAAGAAGAACAAGAGAAACAAAGACGCAAATTGAGAAAAGAATAACGCCGAACACTTTGAGGCCTAAGGAAAGAAAACCCAGAAGAAGGAGATAGAGCCCAATCACGAGGATATCATAGGCTGAATAGTTGATAGTGTGGATGATGTGGTCTTGATGAGGCTTCATGATGACTGTGAAAAGAATCATAAGCAAAATGAGGACAAATACAATCCATCCGTTTGCTTTGAAGAAAAAAAGAGCGCCGACTATGAGAATAAATTTGAACGTGATATCAACAAGTTCCCACCAATAACGGTTTTTTTGGAAACGCAGATACATCCATCCATAAAGCTTGGCGTGCTTAAGCGAGAATTGATGTTTCTTGACTCTGTAGAGAATAAACACAAATAAAAGCGGGATTAAAACAACATAAAGAATAACCGCAATTATGAACAGGACAAGAAATTTGTTCCATTTAGAGCTTCCCAGAATGATTGTTGGGTCGCTGTTCAGTGTTTTTTGTCCGTCGCCTTGAGTCGTGTATGAAAAAGGTTTCAAGGCTATAAATGCTAAAGGAATAAACATGAATTTGAGAACAATTGATGATGAATACACAAGTTTGTTCTTGAATTTCTCCATCTTCTCAAGCTTTCGTGTGTTGTGGCGGTAATACAACCGCGCAATAAGATAGAACAATCCATATCCAGCTAGGAAATAAAACGGAAGGAAAAATGCAATAAGATATTTGTCGTAAAACGTGAAATTCCATGAGCATTCAGGACTTGCAAGTGCGTCAAGATTGAAACAGAAAATACCAAAGAAATATCGGAAGAAATTCTTGATAACATCAGGAAATGGAAGACTCATCGAGAAAACAGCGCCGAAAAGCTGGAAAAATGTTCCTAAGATGTTGGTAGCGGGAAAGTTCACACCAACACCGCTGAATCGGAAAAGAAGCGCACAGATCACAATCAGGAAGATTATAAACGCAAGAAAGATTGCCCATGTGTTTTTCGGACATTTTTTGCAATCGTAATTGAAATGGAAATATCCAGGAATGCAATTATAACAAAGGGAATTAGGATCTCTTCCAAACGCGCATTTGTCTGCGCCAGGACAGATGTCTGGGATTTGAGATGAGCAGATGTAGCAGAAGGATTGTCCAAGCCCATCGTTGAATTGCCCTGCAGGACATGTTGTGCAGAATGTTGATCCTGGATCTGCTGCATATGTTCCTGAAGGACATTGTGTGCATTGCACTGTTTTTTGCTGGTTTGTGTATGTTCCTGATTCGCATGGTGTGCAATATTGTGTGTCTCCCTCGGAATACTTTCCTTCAACGCATCCAAAACAACTCGACCAATTCGATCCAAAATATCCTGGTGGACAATTGTGCAATTTGATTGCAAAAGCATCGTATTGTTCTGATTGATCCCGTAATCCGTTCCATGCTACAAACTGCGGGGATCTTGCCAATCCAACAAGAACAGGTACTGTTTCGTTATTAAAAACAACTGCATTCGCTCCTCCGCCAATAATCCCGGAAACAATAATCTCGCTCACATTAGGGTTGAATAAAATGAAATAGGATTGCATATAATAAATATCTTCAGGATCACTTGCGTAATTGTAGAGATAATTCCCGCTCAATGGGTTTCCTCTTCCCGTTACAAACACCTGTTTTTGGTTATCAAAAAGAATGGAAAACACAGAATCGGAATGCATATCAGAGCCAAGATACGAAGAATACAACAACTGCGAGAAATTCCAATTATATTTCGCAATAAAACCATCAGATAAATCAGTGTAATTAGGCTGGAATCCATCCGTTGTATTAGGCAAATTGGTTGAGAATGTTGATCCTCCAATCCACGCAAATCCGTCATCATCATAAACAACCACAAGACAACGATCGTTTTCATCCCCTTCATAATATTCTTTGTTCCAAATGTCTGTGAAATTTGTCTGATTAACAATAACAAGAAAACAAGCAACAGTTGTGTATATTTTCTTGCCATGCATATCCGGTAACAACTCCCGCGCAGTGGATCCAACAAGAGCAATTGCCTCGTGACTAGGATTAAATGCTATTGAATAAATATGAGTGAACAATCCTCCATCCAAACAAATAAAATCTTGCAATTTGGTTGCATTTTCATCGAGCTTCAAAAAAACTGCTGATTGTCCTTCAACTCCAATGCATCTTTCATTAGTACTTTCTTTGTTAGTATCGTCCATAGGGAAATATCCTTCGGAATCTGCAGAAATATAAATAGAATCATTCACAAGAACCAAATCAGTTGCAATTAAATTTCTTGTTCCGCAAACTAAAGTTGAGAAAAGCATTTCTTGTCCGTCGTTTGATAACTTGAAAAGTACTATCTGGTTCGCTTCATATGTGCCGCATGAGCTCATATATGCATTAGTTGATGTTGGGAAATCTCCATCAAACATCTTCAAATATTTCCCAACAATAACAGGATTATCTTTCGAATCAAGAACAACTTTGATTCCTTCTTCAACTGAACGTGTTCCAATATAAGTTGAGAATAAAATTGACAATCCATCCGGCGCAAATTTAACAACAAATATATCATTTCCTCCTGAATAATATTGATTCAATGGATCAACAACAGGGAAATCTCGACTGTTGGTTGTCCCAATAACAAACATATTGTTGTTACTATCCATTGCCAAACTATATGCAGAATCAGTTGTTCCTCCTCCAAGAAAAGTTGAAAATCCAGGATCGATAATAAAATTGTTGGAACTTGTTTGGAATTTTCGATCGTTAATTTCAAATCCAAATATTAAATGTTTCTGTATCATTTTCTCACTTGTTTTTGTTGATTCGATAGAGATGATTGAATATTTGCATTTTAACTTTTCTCCGTTTTGGAACGCAATAGGTTTTGATTCCCCAAAAAGTTTTTTACTTGTGTTTTTTTCAAAGAAATTCAGGGTTTGTTTTTCAGAATTGAAAATGAAGTCAACATCTTCGTTAGCTTCTTTTGCTTCAGAATATGTGTATTTCCATTTGATTTGTGAAAGGATATCCTTTGTGTTTTGTTGTGTTTTCGAATGGAAAACAAATTCACTTTTAAGTTGGCTTCTTCTGTCGAGTTTAAAATGCAAATCAACATTGGGATACACATTTTCATATCTAATTTCTTTGAATGTATCCAAGTTTTTAAACCAATTAGATGAATCTTTTCCAATCATAAAATTAGCTTTTCCGATTGTTTTTTTTGATGAAATGTTGTTGAGATTGCCGTTAATTGGTTTCATTTCGATTTTTCTATTATTGATAATGAAAGTAATTGATTCATTGGTGAAAAATACTTCTCCTGCACCAAGAAGTTTAGCGATAAATTTGATGTTTGATTGTGAGTTGTTTTGGATTATGTTTTCAACAATAACAACAGGGAGAGGATTGAATGTTTGATTTGGAGGAGAGTATTGAAAATTTGATTTAAAATTTGATCTAAAATTTTTATATAAATTTTAATATAATTTTGATATAAATTTTTATATAAATTTTAATATAAATTTTGATATAAATTTTAATATAAATTTTGATATAAATTTTGATATAAATTTTGATATAAATTTTGATATAAATTTTGATATAAATTTTATTATAAAATTAATTATAAATTTGATTATAAATTTGATATAAATTTTTATATAAATTTTTATATAAATTTTGATATAATTTTTGATATAAATTTTGATATAAATTTGATTATAAATTTAATTATAAATTTAATTATAAATTTAATTATAAAATTAATTATAAAATTGATTATAAATTTGATTATAAATTTAATTATAAATTTGATTATAAATTTAATTATAAATTTGATTATAAATTTGATTGTAAAATTAATTATAAAATTGATTATAAAATTAATTATAAATTTAATTATAAATTTTGATATAAATTTAATTATAAATTTGATTATAAATTTGATTGTAAAATTGATTATAAATTTAATTATAAATTTAATTATAAATTTGATTGTAAATTTAATTATAAATTTGAATATAAAATATAATTATAAATATAATTATAAATTTAATTATAAATTTTTAATATAAATTTAATTATAAATTGATTATAAATTTAATTATAAAATTTGATTATAAATTTGATATAAATTTTTGATATAATTTTTATATAAATTTGATTATAAATTTAATTATAAATTTAATTATAAATTTAATTATAGATTTTGATTGTAAATTTAATTATAAATTTGATTATAAATTTAATTATAAATTTAATTATAAATTTAATTATAAATTTAATTATAAATTTAATTATAAATTTGATTATAAATTTAATTGTAAAATTGATTATAAATTTGATTGTAAAATTAATTATAAATTTAATTATAAATTTTGATTATAAATTTAATTATAAATTTAATTATAAATTTAATTATAAATTGATTGTAAATATAATTATAAAATTGATTGTAAATATAATTATAAAATTGATTATAAAATTTTTATATTTAAATTTTTGTTATAAATTTAATTATAAATTTGATTATAAATTTGATTATAAATTTGATTATAAATTTGATTATAAATTTTTATATAAATTTGATTGTAAATTTGATATAAATATGATTATAAATTTGATATAAATTTAATTATAAATATGATTATAAAATTAATTATAAATTTAATTATAAATTTAATTATAAATATGATTATAAAATTAATTATAAATTTAATTATAAATTTGATTATAAATTTGATTGTAAAATTAATTATAAATTTAATTATAAATTTGATTATAAATTTGATTATAAATTTAATTGTAAAAATTGATTATAAATTTGATTGTAAATATAATTATAAAATTGATTGTAAAATTAATTATAAATTTAATTATAAATTTGATTATAAATTTAATTATAAATTTGATTATAAATTTAATTATAAAATTGATTATAAATTTAATTATAAATTGATTGTAAATATAATTATAAAATTGATTATAAATTTAATTATAAATTTTATTATAAATTTGATTGTAAATTTAATTATAAATTTAATTATAAATTTAATTATAAATTTAATTATAAATTAATTATAAATTTAATTATAAATTTAATTATAAATTTAATTATAAAATTTAATTATAAATTTGATTGTAAATTTAATTGTAAATTTGATTATAAATTTGATTGTAAATTTAATTATAAATTTAATTATAAATTTGATTATAAATTTAATTATAAATTTAATATAAATTTTTATATAAATTTTTATATAAATTTAATTGTAAATTTAATATAAAATTGATTATAAATTTAATATAAAATTGATTATAAATTTTTATATAAATTTGATTGTAAATTTGATTGTAAATTTGATTATAAATTTAATTGTAAATTTAATTATAGATTTTGATTGTAAAATTGATTATAAAATTTTTATATTTAAATTTATAATTAGATAAGGCTTAAATTAGGAATTAATTTTTTGCTTTGTGATTTAATTTGAAAAATTTAAAGAAATAAATTACTCGAATTGATTTTCTTTTGATTCGAAATTTCTAAAAACGTTTTCTGTAAAAAAATCAGTTGAATAAATTGAACTTGAACTTGAACTTGAACAAAAAATTTTGATCAAAAATGAAGATAAAAAAAGAAGAAAAATTTTAATTGTGAATGACATTAGTTTTTGGTTTAAAAAAACAAATGCAAATTTCTCAATATAATTTTGTGTTTAACTTTTTAAACTTTTTAAACAAGAAAAGAAAATAAAAAGGGAATAATTATATAAAACAAAAATAAAAGCGAAAGTGTAAAAAAAAAATGAAAGAAAAGAAAAATAAAAAATTGATCTTTTTTTTTTAAACTGAAAAAAAATTTCTATTTAAACTGTTCAAAAAAAAAAAATAATTTTTTAAATGACGTATTTAGTTATTAAATTATTAATTTATTTTTAAAAATTACTCAGTTTTATTTTTTATTTAAATTTTTTTTTTCTTATTGATCAATTAAAAAAAAAAATTTAATTAATTCTTCTTTATATTTTGATTTTGATTTGGATTTTGATTTTGATTTGGATTTATATTTGTTTCTTGTTTTGTTGGTGTTTTAGGTGTAATTCTATTTAATAAAATTCTAATTTCATTTAATTCAGAATTAATTAAATTTTGATTTTCTTTTAAAATTCCATTTTCAATTAATTTTAATTTTTCTGTTAATTTTGAAATAATTTCTTTTTGATTTTGAGTTTGAATTTGTTTTCTTTGAATTAAATCTCGATTTTTTTCTTTTAATTGATTAATTTGATTTGTAAATTTTGAATTTTCATTTTTAATTTTATCTAATTTTTCATTGATAGATCTTATATTTTGATCTTTTTTTTGAAGATCTTGATTTAATTTTGAATTTGAATCTGTTAAAAGATTAATTTTTTGATTTTTATTTTTAATAATTTCTTGAAATTCTTCAGCATTTAAAGGAGATTTTCTTTTTAAAAAATTAGGAGAAATTTTTTGATTTTTAATTGGATTTTGATTTGGATTTTTAATTGGATTTTTAATTGGATTTTGATTTGGATTTTTAATTGAATTTTGATTTGAATTTTTAATTGGATTTTGATTTGAATTTTTTGAAAGAAACATTATTTTTGTATTATATTCTTCAATTTCTTGATCTTTTTGTTCAATTATTTTCTTTAAAGAAATGATAACTTTTTCTAAATGATCATTTTTTTCTAACAAAATTGTATTTTGATGGGATTTATTTTTAAGAAAACCTTCTAAAGAATTAATCCTTTCTCTTAATTGTTTTGAAATATTTTCCTTTTCAATTAATTCTTGATTCATTTTACTCTTAACAATATTAATCAAATGTAATTGTTTTTCAAGATGAACAATTTTTTTCTTAAAGATATCATTTGATTTAGTTAAATTTTCAATAACTTTGCTTGCAGTTTCAAGTTGTGAAAAAATTTTTTCCAATTCTTTAGTTGTTTGAGCAAAAGTTGTTTGTAAAGAAAATAACTCTTTTTTTGATGATTGTAATTGGGTATTTAATTGCTGAATTTCTTCCTGTTTTTGTATAATTTCTGTTTCTTTGTTTTGAATAACTTTTCCTAGTTCCTCATTTTGTTCTTCAATGTTACATTTCAAAGTATCAATTATTGCATTTTTTTTTTCATTTTCTTTTTTTAATCTATCATAATCACTATAAGAAATATTAAGATTATGCTGATATTGCTCAAGGATTGTTAATTGTTTTTTGAGTTCTTTCATTTGTGATGCATTTTTATCCAGTTTCTTTTGTATTTGTTCAAAATAATGAGTTTCATTTTCAAGTTGAATTTTTAAATTATCAATTTCTTCATTTAATTTTTCATTTTCTTCTTGTGATTCTGAATTTTGTTTTCTTAGAATTTTGCAATCTTTAAGCACACTTTCTAATCTATCTTTTAATGCAATTTCTTTTTCTTCTAATTGTTTATTTTTCTCTTTAAAATTTTGTATTTTTGTTTTCATATTTGAAACTTTTTTTTCTTTTTCTTTTTCATTTTCATTTTCATTTTCTTTATGATTTTCTTTTTCTTCGTTTAAATTAGTTTCTTCTTTATTTTTCTATTTATTTTAATAATTTAAATTTTTATTTTTAAATTAAATTTTTTTCTATAATTTAATTTTTTAATTTTTACTTTTTCTTGATTTTTTTGAAATTTTTCAAAATTTTTTGACATGTTTTTTTAAAAAAATCTTTTATAAAAAAATGTAAATATCACAAACTAACAAAAAATAGAAAAAGAAAATAGAAAAAGAAATTAAGAAATTACAAGAAAAAAAAATGAAAAAAAAAATGAAAAAAAAAAGCAAAAAAAAATTTTTTCATTTTTTTCATTTTTTTTTTCCATTTTTTTTATATTTAAAATTTTAAAATGAGTGATAAAAAAGAAGTTACAGATAAAATTAAATCAACAATTTCAAATCTTTTACCAGGAGAAAAAATACAATTTCTTGAATGGATTACAAAACAAAAAGCAAAAAACAAAGTTGAAGATAGATTAGTTGTTTTAACTTCATATAGAGTTATAACGTTTGGAAAAAGAAAAACTTCAATAAAAGCAAAAGTAAAAAAAAAAATTAAAAAAAAAAAACAATTTGAATTTTTTTTTCCAATTCATTTTCTTAAAAAAAAATTTTTTTTTAGATTTGTCGAAATGGCCATCTTTTTGATTTAAAAGAATTAACAAGTTTTGATGATAAAAAAGTAAAAGAACTTTAATTCAATTTTTAAATAATTTTTTTAAAATAAATTTTTTTTATTTTTTTAGTTAAAAGCAGTTTTTAAAGATTTTGAACTTGAAATTACTTCTGAAAAAGCAAATGAAATTACAGAAACAATTTTAAAGAATTATTTAAAAATAAGTCTTGGAATACCAGAAGAACATTATTTAAAATTTTCATGTATTCCTGAAGGAAGGTAAATTTAAAATTAATTATAAAATTATATATAAAATTATTTATAAAATTAATTATAAAATTATTTATAAAATTAATTATAAAATTATATATAAAATTAATTATAAAATTAAATATAAAATTATTTATAAAATTATTTATAAAATTATTTATAAAATTATTTATAAAATTATTTATAAAATTATTTATAAAATTAATTATAAAATTAATTATAAAATTATTTATAAAATTATTTATAAAATTAAATATAAAAATTAATTATAAAATTAATTATAAAATTATTTATAAAATTAAATATAAAATTAAATATAAAATTAAATATAAAATTATTTATAAAATTATTTATAAAAATTATTTATAAAATTATTTATAAAATTATTTATAAAATTATTTATAAAATTATTTATAAAATTATTTATAAAATTATTTATAAAATTATTTATAAAATTATTTATAAAATTATTTATAAAATTAAATATAAAATTATTTATAAAATTTAATTATAAAATTATTTATAAAATTATTTATAAAATTAATTATAAAATTATTTTATAAAATTATTTATAAAATTAATTATAAAATTATTTATAAAAATATAATTATAAAATTATTTATAAAATTATTTATAAAATTAAATATAAAATTAAATATAAAATTATTTATAAAATTCTTAAATAAATTATTTTTAAAATTATTTATAAAATTAATTATAAAATTATTTATAAAATTAATTATAAAATTAAATATAAAATTAAATATAAAATTAAATATAAAATTATTTATAAAATTAATTATTAAATTATTTATAAAATTATTTATAAAAATTAAATATAAAATTATTTATAAAATTAAATATAAAATTATTTATAAAATTATTTATAAAATTATTTATAAAATTATTTATAAAATTAAATATAAAATTAAATATAAAATTATTTATAAAATTATTTATAAAATTATTAATAAAATTATTTATAAAATTATTTATAAAATTATTTATAAAATTAAATATAAAATTAAATATAAAATTAAATATAAAATTAATTATAAAATTATTTATAAAATTATTTATAAAATTATTTATAAAATTATTTTATAAAATTATTTATAAAATTATTTATAAAATTATTTATAAAATTATTTATAAAATTAAATATAAAATTATTTATAAAATTAAATATAAAATTATTTATAAAATTATTTATAAAATTAATTATAAAATTATTTATAAAATTAATTATAAAATTATTTATAAAATTATTTATAAAATTAAATATAAAATTAATTATAAAATTAATTATAAAATTATTTATAAAATTATTTATAAAATTAAATATAAAAATTATTTATAAAATTAAATATAAAATTATTTATAAAATTATTTATAAAAATTAAATATAAAATTATTTATAAAATTAAATATAAAATTATTTATAAAATTATTTATAAAATTATTTATAAAATTAATTATAAAAATTAATTATAAAATTATTTATAAAATTATTTATAAAATTATTTATAAAATTATATATAAAATTAAATATAAAATTATTTATAAAATTATTTATAAAATTAAATATAAAATTATTTATAAAATTATTTATAAAATTATTTATAAAATTATTTATAAAATTATTTATTAAATTATTAATAAAATTATATATTAAATTAATTATAAAATTATATATAAAATTATTTATAAAATTAAATATAAAATTATTTATAAAATTCTTAAATAAAATTCTTAAATAAATTATTTTTAAATTTGTTTTAGATTAGGACCATTTGATATTGGTAAAAAAAAAAATATAAATATATTTTTTAAAATATTAAAATAAATAAATAAAAAAAGAAACAAGTCAAGCAGATGGATTTTTAGATGCTTATAATGCTTGGTCTAACTATTATTCAACACCACCAAATTCTGAATTCATTAATTTTGTACAAAAAGAAATACTATCAGGAAATGATGAAGAAAAAAAAAGAATATTTGATTTAACAGGATTGAAAAATCTAGACAAATTTGCACAAGAACAAAATAACAGCATAGCAGCAATATTTGCTGCACTAAGATATAACCCTTTCTTCAATCAATTAATAGTAAGAAACGTAGCCAAAAGGGATATCATTTCACTTGCAAGCATGACAATTTCATGGAATTGCAATTTAACTAAAATAACTTTAAGTGGAACAAATACTTCAGAAGGTTTTGAAAAATTTGGTGAATCTCTTCAACAAAACAAGAAACTACCTTTGACTCACTTGGATCTTTCAATAAACAAAATACCCGAAAACAAAATGGAATCATTTACTAATGGAATCCGTTCAATGCAAACAGGATTGGTTTATCTCGATCTCTCATTTTGTCAACTTAGTGGTAAATCAATTTCCATGTTATTTGAGGCTCTTACAAAAAATCACAGACACAGAACAATTTCTTATTTGAATCTCTCCCATAATAACTTCGGCAAAATTGGGACAGAAGGATTTAACAAATGGATGCAATCAACTCAAATGGAAAGTGTTTTGGCAACATTAAATCTTTCTAATTGCTCGCTTGATATTGGAGTGGCAGCGTTATCAATCGCGAAAAACTGTTCTGGACTATCTCTTCAATTCCTTAATTTGTCTGAAAATCGATTTGAAAAAAGAACTTATATTTCAGTTGCAACAATGCTTAAAGAAACTAAAACTCTTAAAGAACTTGATTTGACAAGAACTAAAATTTCAAGTGAAAATTGTGCTGATATTTTAAACGAAATTCTCTCTAATAAATCAATCAAAAATTTCTCACTCAAACTTGGAGGAAACGATATCGGTTTCCAAGGAGCTAAATGTCTTGCAAAAGTAATTGATTCTCATCCTGATTCAGATTCTTTGGATGAAATTATTCTTGATGATAATAAATTCAAAGCTGAAGGTTTGGCTTTGGTTTCTGAATCTCTTTCCAAACTGGTTTTGCTTAAAAAAGTCTCTTTATCAAGAAATATTGTTAAAGCAAAAAACACAGTTAAAATTTTAGAGCCTCTTTCAAAATTATTCCAAAAGGCAAATCTTCAATATCTAAGAATTAAAGGAAATGATAAAAATTTTCTTGGACCTGAAATTGAGAAAGTTTTCCAAAATTCAACAGGAAGAACAAATCTAATTGCTCTTGATATTTCGGGAAATCATTTGGGAGAAAAACCATTGAAAGCATTAGCAACAATGATTTCTCAATCAAACTGTCAAATTCAAACATTGATTTTTGATGAAAATAATACTAATATTGTTTCTCTTCAAGATTTTATTTGGGCTTTTGATTCTAATCCTAATTTATTTGATGTTCGCTGGCCTAAAAATGATTTTAATAGGTTTAAATCATCAGCGAATAAAAAAGAATCTCAAAATATCAAAAAGGATTTAAAATCAATGAAGAAAAAATTCATTGAAGGAAATGCAAAAAACAATAAAGGAATTCAACCTATTTCAATTTCAATTGATTATGAATTAATTTTGAATAATGATTGGAATACAATTCATTCAATTCATATTGCTAATGATTCTGTTGATGAACGTGATAATCCAAATTCTCCTTATTCTCTTATTTATGATAAATCTCCTAAAGAAGTTGATTTAAGTGAAAGTCAAGGTGAAGATTCTCAAGAACAAGAAAAAAGCAAAACTGATTAATTAAATTTAAAACAGAAAAAAAATATAAGAAATTATTTAATCTCTTTATTTTCAATTTTATTTCTTGTTTCTTTTTTTCTTTTAAGGATGTTTTCTTTCTTAATTTCTTGATTTGATTTCTTTTTTTGAATTTTATTAAATTCAAAATTTATTTTTATTTTTTTCTTTTTCTATTTTTTCTAAAATATCTTTTTGATTATCTCTTATTTTATCTCTCCAATAAATATTCATCTTATAATCTGGATTTGCTAATTCACTTTCATTTTCTTTAAAATTTAAAATAAAAGGATTAACTTTTTGAAAATGTTCCAAATCAAAAATAACATTTTCAATAGGATTAAATCTAGGATAACGAAAACAATTAGAGAGTTTAAACGGAGGAAAAGAAGCATGAAGATGAAGCCAATCAATAGAAACAGGCAAATTGAATCCACAAACAAATCTTTTTGATAATTCATGAAAATCCATTTTTCGATAAATTTTTCCAGTTTCATTATTTAAAGATCTTGCATAAGCAACTGCAATTTCAAATCCAATTCTATACATTTTCTTGACCATTCCGCAATGATTTGCTTTCAATTGATTTACTGTTTCAATTTTTGTTTTTGGAATCACTAAAAAATGTATTTCACTAATTTTAAAAGCATCTTCCAAACAAACAATTTCTGAATCTTGATATAAAATCAATCGATTTTTATCATATTCTGCTTTTTGATTTGCTATTTTCCCAAAAAGATTTGGATCGTATTTTTCAATATCTCCTTTTTCTAATTGAAATCCACATAATGAACATCGATATGATATTGATTGATTTGGTTTTTTGCAAACTGGACATATTCTTTTCCAGTTTTTTGGAAATTTTTAATTTCTTCTGAATATTTTAAAAAGTTTTCATTTTTCATTCGTTTTTTTCAATTTCTTTTTAATTTTTCTTCATTAACCATTTTTTCCATAAAAATATTTTTTGGTCTAAAAACAAAATATCTTTTTGTAAATAATGAAGATAATGATGATAGCAAATATTTTGTTGAAGATTTAAAGTTAATTAAATTTAAATTTGAATTTGAATTTAAAACAAAATTCATTTTTTTAAAAAAAATGAAAAGAAAAAAATGAAAAATTTTTATTTTTATTTTTTAAAAATTATTTTCTTTAAATTCAAGTTGAAAAATTTTCATCTTTTTCAATTTTTGATTATTTAATTTCCCAAAAAATTTTAATCCTTTTTCATTCTCTTTTTGATTTAATGATTCATATTTTCGAGAATTTTTATCATTAAATAAAGAAATAAAACTAGAATTTGATTGATCAATTGGAATAAGAAGATCAAAAGCGAAAAATATTGAAATATCTTTGTTATAACCAATAGAACTATCAACATGAGAATCTTTGATATTGAAAATTAAAGGGTTTTCTTGAATTTTGCCTTCAATTTGCAAAATGAATAAAAAAGCATTTGGATCTTTAATTAAAAATTTGGAAATATTATTTGAAAAATCTTGTTTGTTTTTGTTCTTGAAATTCCATCCAACTGAAGTATAACCCCCAAAAATATCCTGTGAATTTGTTTCAATTATTGCTATTAAATTTGGTTTATTATCACAATTTTCATGAAAAGATGAAAGAGTTGAAATTTTTGTTTCAAATATTAAATTCCATCCAATTTTTTGTTTTCCTTTTTTTCAAAAATTTGATTAAGATTTGCAAAAATTTGTTTTTGGAAAATTGTGAGATTTTCTTTTTGATCAATTTCCTTACTACTTGTTACTTCTTTTGTTTTTGATTATCAATATATTTTGTTTTTCTTCTTGATTAATTTTTCTTGATTTGTAGATTGGAATTTTTATTCAATATTTCAACTTGTTTATCAAAAGGAACAACTTTTTGTCTTAAAAATTCAAAATCTTCCGATTTCTCTTCAAATGATTCATAAATTGTATATTGAAATTTTTGGATTAAAAATTTTAAATTTTCTGAAAAATTATCTGATTTATTCCAAATTTCATTCTTCACAAAATCTTCATTAAGATAATATAAAATAAATTCTGGATCTTTGAAAATGAAGTCTGTGATTTTTTGGATTTTGGTTTTTAATTGATTCACATCATATCCAATAAGTCTAAATTGTAAATCATCTAATTTAAATTTTTCAAAATTAAAATTTGCAAAATATTTGATAATTTCTATATTTTTGGTGAATTTTGGATTTTCGTATCCAATATTTATAATTTCAATAATCTTCTCAATAGATAATTTCCCAAAGTTTACAGAATCAAAAAAATCTGGGAAGCTCAAATAAATTTCATTGTGGAAAAATTGGATAATTTGCAAAAAATCTTTGAAATTTAAATTTTTTAAATCAATTAAAAAAGAATCATTTAGTTTCTTTAAATTTTGTTTGATTTCAAACTTCCAATTTAAGGAAGGAATTAATTTTGAACCAAATTGAGATAAATTGAAACGATCAATAAAAGTAAGATCTGATAAATCAAGTTCATTTGTATATATATAATTGAGAATAATATCAACAATTTTAGGTTTAATATTAGAAAAAATTATTTCATTTTCTGTTGATTCACAAAAGTAAGTTCTGAAATAAGAAGAACGACATGCAAGAATATTTTTGTGACAGAAAAATTTCTTATTCTTTTCTGTTATAATTGTAAAATCTGATAATATTGATTGTGTGTAAAGTTTTTTTATATCAATAAGAAGTTGATTTTCTTTATTTAAATTTTTCATTTTAAAAAACCAAAAAAAGAAACAAAAAAATGAATTTCAAATAAATTCGGAAAAATAATTTTAATTTAAATTTAATTAATTAATAAATTTATTTAAAATAATCTAAATAAATAAATATAAATTAAATTTAATAAATTTATATTAATTTTTATTATTAAATATTTAATTAAAAAATAAAAATATTTTAATAAATAAATATAAATAAAATTAAATAATATTAATTTAATAATTAATTAATAAATTTATTTAAAATAATCTAAATAAATAATATTAAATTAAATTTAATAAATTTATATTAATTTTAATTATTAAATATTTAATTAAAAAATAAAAATATTTTAATAAATAAATATAAATAAAATTAAATAATTTTAATTTAATAATTAATTAATAAACTTATTTAAAATAATCTAAATAAATAATATTAAATTAAATTTAATAAATTTATATTAATTTTAATTATTAAATATTTAATTAAAAATAAAAATATTTTAATAAATAAATATAAATAAAATTAATTAATATTAATTTAATAATTAATTAATAAATTTATTTAAAATAATCTAAATAAACAAATTTAAATTAAATTTAATAAATTTATATTAATTTTATATTATTAAATATTAAATTAAAAAAATAAAAATATTTTTAATAAATAAATATATTAAATTAAATAATATTAACTTAATAATTAATTAATAAATTTATTTAAAATAATCTAAATAAATAAATCTAAATTAAATTTAATAAATTTATATTAATTTTATATTATTAAATA
This sequence comes from Anaeramoeba ignava, assembly GCA_028826165.1. NCBI lineage: Eukaryota > Anaeramoebidae > Anaeramoeba > Anaeramoeba ignava. The sequence continues at coordinate 69,611 of JAPDFW010000125.1, forward strand.
TTTAATTAAAAAAATAAAAATATTTTAATAAATAAATATAAATTAAATTAAATAATATTAATTTAATAATTAATTAATAAACTTATTTAAAATAATCTAAATAAATAATTATAAATTAAATTTAATAAATTTATATTAATTTTGATTATTAAATATTAAATTAAAAAATAAAAATATTTTAATAAATAAATATAAATAGAATTAAATAATTTTAATTTAATAATTAATTAATAAATTTATTCAAAAATAATTCAAATAAATAATATTAAATTAAATTTAATAAATTTATATTAATTTTTAATTATTAAATATTAAATTAAAAGTAAAAAATATTTTAATAAATAAATATAAATAAAATTAAATAATATTAATTTAATAATTAATTAATAAATTTATTTAAAATAATCTAAATAAATAATTTTATATTAAATTTAATAAATTTATATTAATTTTTATTATTAAATATTTAATTAAAAAATAAAAATATTTTTAATAAATAAATATAAATAAAATTAATTAATATTAACTTAATAATTAATTAATAAATTTATTTAAAATAATCTAAATAAACAAATTTTAAATTAAATTTAATAAATTTATATTAATTTTAATTATTAAATATTTAATTAAAAATAAAAATATTTTAATAAATAAATATAAATAAAATTAAATAATATTAACTTAATAATTAATTAATAAATTTATTTAAAAATAATATAAATAAACAAATCTAAATTAAATTTAATAAATTTATATTAATTTTTAATTATTAAAGATTTAATAAATAAAAATAAAAATATTTTAATAAATAAATATAAATTAAATTAAATAATAATTTAATAATTAATTAATAAATTTATTTAAAATAATCTAAATAAACAAAATATAAATTAAATTTAATAAATTTATATTAATTTTGATTATTAAATATTTAATTGAAAATAAATAAAAATATTTTAATAAATAAATATAAATAAAATTAAATAATATTAATTTAATAATTAATTAATAAATTTATTTAAAATAATCTAAATAAATAATATTAAATTAAATTTAATAAATTTATATTAATTTTAATTATTAAATATTTAATTAAAAAATAAAAATATTTTAATAAATAAATATAAATTAAATTAAATAATATTAATTTAATAATTAATTAATAAACTTATTTAAAATAATATAAATAAATAATTGTATATTTATATTTTTAAAATTCTGTCTTTTTTTCTTGTTCTTCAATTTCATTTTGTTTTTCAAAAAAAAAAGAAAAAAATCAAAGTCAACTAACTGTTGTTAAAGAGATTTTAAACAAAATTTTATTTTTTTGATTTCCATTTTTTTTCTTCTTCTTTTTTTTTTCATCAAATTTTAATTTATGTCAAAAAAATTTGATCAACAAAATCAAACAATTTTAACGACTATAGAAATTCAAAATGAACTTTCAAAAATTAGAATTGAAGAACATTCAAAATCAAAACATTGTAATAAAATTAGTGGGATTCCTTATAATATTTTTCTTGATTCTCCAATTGAAATTATAAACCAAAAGCATGAAAATTTATCACCAATTTTGATAAGAAAACAAACACAATCTTTAATGAATGAAATACAAGAAGGTTCAAGAAAAAAAAATCTCGTTTTGTATGGAGGAAATGGAACAGGAAAATCTTACACACTTTTTCATTTAGCTTGCTATTTCTCTTCTTTTCATGTAAAAACTTCTATATATTTATATTGATATTTATATTTATATTTATATTTATATTTATATTTATATTTATATTTATATTTATATTTATATTGATATTTATATTTATATTTATATTTATATTTATATTTATATTGATATTTATATTTATATTTATATTTATATTTTATATTTATATTTATATTTATATTTATATTTATATTGATATTTATATTTATATTTATATTTTTATTCTTGTTTTTGTTCTTATAAAATAATTTGGAATTGAAAATTCATTTAAAATCAAATTAAAAGCCTTGGAATATCCAGAAAAAGAAAGAATCCAATAAAGAAAATTTAAATTCAAATTTAAGATTAACTAATGAAAATGATTTAAATTTTGAAAATTTAACAATCCAAGAAAAAACCAATTCAAATTCTTTGAAAAACAATTCAAGAAAAAAAAAAGATTCCTCTCTTAATATACAAATTGAAGATAATACAATTCACAAACAAAAAAATCAAAATCAAAATCAAAAATGGGTTGTTCTTTATTTGAATGATTTGCTTCGGTTATCGAGATTGGAAAGTCATGTTGTTTCCAAACAAATAATGACATATCTTTTTGCGAAATATGGAATCAAATTATTTGAAAAATGTAATTTTGATTATGATGAACAATTATGGAATAAAAAAAAACCCAAATCAAAGGATAAAAGACAAATGGTTAAGAATTGCAAAAACTTTTTTGAGAATCTCTTTGAATTAAATGTTGAAGAATTTAAATTTATGATTGCAATTGATGAATACAATATTCTTTATCGAGAAAAATTTCCAGATCCAAAACACATTTTAAATATTTTCAAAGATTTAAGAAATATCAGAAATGGATTGATGATAACAGCTGTGAGTTCAAGTTTTGATCAGGACAAGATTCCATATATTGATTTCCAAGAATTTGGAGTGAAAACAAAAAGGTTTACTGAATCGGGGAATTTGAATCAATTTTCGAATGGAAAAGAAAAGAAGGAACAATCCCACAATATCTAACAAGAGATTATTGGCAACAGTTTACAAACGCAGTCCCAAGAGTATTATATATGGTGTCACGAAGATATCGAACCTCGAAAAACGAATCTTTTGATGAATCCACTTTTTTACTAAATTGTGGAATAGATTGCATTGATCATTATAAAAAAAGAGTTAGGTATGTTTTGCAGAAAATCAAAGAAATCAAAAATCCTGAAACAATCAAACAAGATATCCAACTTCCAACTCTTATTTGCCTAAATGAAAATATTACTTCTTTACCTGAATTTTGGGAATTATCAGGTTTATTTGAAACACAATTTTCCTCAAGGAATTCGAATTATCAACAAAAAGAGAATGAAAATGATCATAAATTGAATCAAAAACAACCTTCTCAGCCAATCGAAAAGCAAGTTGTTCCCATTTGTTCATGGGTAACATCTGCAATTCTAGAAATTTTTCGAAATGATGGAGTCAATTCGGTTAATTTTCTATGTAGTTATGATATAAAATGGAAGGCATTAGAATTATTTGTTTTGAATGGATTTCAAAATTTTTCTAGTACTTCAAAACAGAAATTAACTTTATCAAATCGAAATCTGAAAGGAAAGAAACAAGAAAATCCTGAAACATTCCAAATTTCGATAAAAAGAATTGTTTATCAAGATCAACAAAAATCATTAGAAGATATTTCAATAGGAGATTTGATTGTTTGTTATAAAGGTCATTCTGTTGTTGATTTCGTTTGTTTATCTAAAAATGAGAATCAAGAAAAAGAACTCTTTTATTTTCAGGTTTCAATATTAGATTATTCTCATCACGATAAAAAAGTAGATAGTTTATTCAAAAGAGATTTCAAACCAACTAAACAAAAAAAAACATCAATTTTAGAATATTATTCAAAATTATCTGGGATAAAATTAGATGAAAATACTTCCCAATTTATCGAAAGATTATCCAAACAAAATCAAAAGAAAAAAAAAGAAGAAATCTCTCCAAAAGAAGAAAAACAAAAAACACCAGAGAAAAAGCCCACAAGACATGAAAAACAAGAAATAAGGAAAAACTCATATATTCTTCCACCAAATCAATATTATGTTTATATTACTTCCACATCAAATTTTCTCAAATCTTCTCAATATTCTCAAGATCCAGTTATTTTGGTTAATGGTCAACATTTAAACCAAATAAATCCTTTTGATTATGCATTCTGTGAAAAAGTTTTAATTGAAAAGTAACAGAAAATAGTTTCAATTCTTTTTTTTTTGTTCTTTTCTCAATAAACAAATTCAAATTGAAATTTAGTTTTTTAATTGGAATGAATTAAATAATATTAATTTAATAATTATTAATAAAATTATTTAAAATAATCTAAATAAATAAAATAAATTAAATTTTAAATTTATATTTAATTTTAAATAAATTTAATTTAATTAAAAATATTTTAATAAATAAATATAAATTAGTAAAAAATAAATTTAAAATAATCTAAATAAATAATATTAAATTAAATTTAATAAATTTATATTAATTTTGATTATTAAATATTTAAATTAAAAATAAAAAAAAAAAAAAAAATTAAATAAATTAAATTAAATAATAAAATAAAATTTATTTAAAAAATTAAATAATATAAATTAAATTTAATAATAAATTTATAATTAATATTTAATTAAAAATAAAAATATATTTTAATAAATAAATATAAATAAAATTAAATAATATTAATTTAATAATTAATTAATAAATTTATTTAAAATAATCTAAATAAATAATTTTAAATTAAATTTAATAAATTTATATTAATTTTTAATTATTAAATATTTAATTAAAAAATAAAAATATTTTAATAAATAAATATAAATAAAATTAAATAATATTAATTTAATAATTAATTAATAAATTTATTTAAAATAATCTAAATAAATAATATTAAATTAAATTTAATAAATTTATATTAATTTTTATTATTAAATATTTAATTAAAAAATAAAAATATTTTAATAAATAAATATAAATTAAAATTAAATTAATTTAATAATTAATTAATAAACTTATTTAAAATAATCCAAATAAATAATATTAAATTAAATTTAATAAATTTATATTAATTTTAATTATTAAATAATATTAAAAATAAAAATAAATTAAAAAAAATAAAATTAAATAATATTAATTTAATAATTAATTAATAAATTTATTTTAAAAATAATCTAAATAAATTTAAATTAAATTTTTAAATTTATATTAATTTTAAAATTAAATATTAAATTAAAAATAAAAATATTTTAATAAATAAATATAAATTAAAATTAAATAATATTAATTTTAAAATAATTAATAAATTTATTTAAAAATAATCTAAATAAATAAATCTAAATTAAATTTAATAAATTTATATTAATTTTGATTATTAAATATTAATTAAAAAATAAAAATATTTTAATAAATAAATATAAATAAAATTAAATAATATTAACTTAATAATTAATTAATAAATTTATTTAAAATAATCTAAATAAACAAATCTAAATTAAATTTAATAAATTTATATTAATTTTTATTATTAAATATTAAATTAAAAAAATAAAAATATTTTAATAAATAAATATAAATAAAATTAAATAATATTAATTTAATAATTAATTAATAAATTTATTTAAAATAATCTAAATAAATAATTTTAAATTAAATTTAATAAATTTATATTAATTTTAATTATTAAATATTAAATTAAAAAATAAAAATATTTTAATAAATAAATTAAATAATATTAATTTTAATAAATTAATAACTTATTTAAAATAATTCAAATAAATAAATCTAAATTAAATTTAATAAATTTATATTAATTTTGATTAAATATTAAATTAAAAATAAAAAATTTATTTTAAAATAAATCTAAATAAAATAATTTATTAAATTTATTTAATAATTTAAAATAAAAATTAATTAAATTTTTAATTTTATTATTAATTAGTAAAAATATTTTAATTAAAAAATAAAAATATTTTAATAAATAAATATAAATTAAATTAAAATAAATTAATATTAATTTAATAATTTAATTAATAAATTTATTTAAAAATAAATTAAATAAATAATTTTAATTAAATAAAATTAAAAAAATTTATATTATTTTTATTATTAAATATTAAATTAAAAATAAAAATATTTTAATAAATAAATTTATATTAAAAAATAAAATATTAATTTAATAATTAATAAATAAATATAAATTTAAAATAATAATAAATTTATTTAAAAATAAATAATTTTATAAAATCATTTTTCATTTTTTTATAAATTTAAAAAAAGAAAATGAATGAAGAAAACAAAAAAATATTAGTAAAAAAAATAAAGAAAATAAAATCAATTAAAATCAAAATTAAAACAAAAAAATGAATTAATTTAATAAATAGATAACAGGAACAAACAAGGAATTAAAATTTGAATTTGGATATCAATTAGTTTCCAAAACAAAAAAATTTCAAATAATTCCAATATTTGCAAAAGAAATAACAGAAGAATTACAAGAATTAAATGAAGATTTTTTAATATTTTTAATTGAAATATCAGATTCATCAAGTTTTGAATTATTTTTACAACATTTATTAACTTTAAATATTAAAGAATTTATTGGTAAATCAAGTGTAGTTTTAATACAAACAAAAAATCAAGTTTCAAAAGCATTTCAAATAGAAGAATTAATTAGAATAACAAATTATTTTAGAATTCCTTTATTTCATATTAACGGTTTAAAAGAAAATTTAAATCAAAATTTAATTTTAGATCAAGAAGTTTTTTCACAATTAATTTCTTATATTGAAATTTGTTGTAAAATTTCTTCTTTTGATTTTTTTCTTTTTGATTCAATTGGATTTGAATTTGAAAATTAATTAAAAAAATAAATAAAAAATCAAATAAAAATTTTAATATAAAAGAAGTAAATTTTAAAAAAAAAATTTGAAATTATTTAAATTAAAATAAAAATTAAAATAAAATTAAATTAAAATAAATGGTCACTCGTATAATGGTTAGTACATTCGCTTCACACGCGAGAAATTTGGGTTCGATTCCCAAGTGACCAATTAATTTATTTTTTATTTTAAAAATTAAAATTGTTTTTATTTATTTTTTTTATTTAAATTTTTTGTTTTTGTTTTTGTTTTTTTTTAATTTTGAAATGAATTATATAAATTTTCTGAATCTGTTTGATTTGGAGCATCTAAATCTTTATAAGATTGAATTTCTCTATCAGGATGAAAAGGAGGGAAATTTTGTAAAAAAGCTGTTTGAAGGAAAAATTGTTCTTGTTGTTTTTCAATTTGTTGTCTTTTAGTTTTATTAGCCCAATCAATAGCATTTTCAAGATCATTAGCAGTAATTTTATTTTCATCATTAAAATAATTCAAGAAAAATTGTTTTTCTTCTGCTCTTTCAATCACTTTTGATTTTATTAAATCAGGATGTTTAAATGCAATATGTTTCTTAACAAAATCAACTCCAACAAATTGTTTTTCGCAACTTCTACAACAATATCTATCATCATTGAGCTCAAGAATATATCTTCGAAAAAATTTTTTTTCTTGATGAGAAATTTGTTTTTTTGCTGTAAATTGATCTTCATCAATTTTTTGTTGAATTCTTTCTCTTAATTGTTTATCTAATTGTTCTTCCCATTCAGTAAATTTTGGAGGATTTAAATTGAAATTTAAATTTAAATTTATATTTTGATTTGAATTTTGATTTAAATTTTGATTTATATTTTGATTTATATTTTCATTTGAATTTTCATTTGGATTTTCATTTTCATTTTGATTTTGAATGTAATTTTCATAATAACTTCGAATGTAATTTTCATTATAATTTTCTTTTTCTTTTTCTTCTTCATCAATTCCAAATTCATTTTTATTAATTTTTTTATGTGATTTTTTTTCTAAATCACTTGAATCTTCTGATTCATTATCACTATTTTCTTCAATATTTTTAAAATCTTTTCGATCTTTTTTTTTAATAGAATTAGAAGGACTTGATTTGATTTCACCTTCTTCAATTCCATCTTCATCAATAATATCAGGTTGAGGTATTTTATAAGTGAGTTGATTTGATAAATTAAAATTATCTAAAAAAAATTTTTTTAAATTTTAAAATTAATATTTTTTTTTACAATCTTTTTATAAATTGATTTTTTTTACTTTGATTTAATGATTCATCTGTTTTCAATTTTTGTAATAAAACTTTTGGTGCTCGATGGAAAATTCCTACTCGAGATTCAAGTTCAGCTTCATCTTCAAAATCTTTACATGAATAATAACAAAAAGCATGAACTTTTCTTAAATAAAGAATTTGAATATCCAAAATATGAGAAAATAAATGATAAACAAGATCTTCTTTTTTTTCATCATTAAAATTAAAAGAATTAATAATTCTAATAACATTTCGAATATCTTTTGGATTAATATTTTTGAATAAATTTTTTGGATTTTGATTTTGATTTTGATTTTTTTCTGAATTGAATAAAATCATGTGAATTTGTTCAAATTTTGCAAATATATAATTATATAAAGGATTGTCATCTTGAGAGATTTCCTTTTCAGAATCAAGATGCTTCATAACTTGGATAATTTGCTTAATATCATGTTTGATTCTTGAAAGTAAAGAAAGTTGAGGAGGAGTAATATTTCTTTTTCTTGAACTTGGACGATGAGAATTTACTCTCAATTCGAAATCCTTCATTTTGTAATTTCTAAGAACTTGTAAAGCCTCTTGTTTCTTTTCTTCATTTTCATAGTCAACCCAAGCAAAACGAACCAATTTTCTGGTTAATTGAGGTTCTGAAATTACAAGATTTGTTAATCCTCCAATATGTCCAAAAACATCGAATAATTCCTCTCTTGAACAGTTGGGATGAATATTGCTTGCAAACACTCGATGTTCTCCTTTTTGCAATTCAATAAGTTCTGGTCGCCCCTCTTTGTCTAATATTGATCGATCTATTTCTTCTTGGCTTAATTGCAATTCGTGAGAAACATCATTGTAATTTCCGTTTTTTAATTCTTCACTGAAAATTTTCAAATTTTTTAACGCGTTTATTTTTTTGCGTTGAATTCTTTTTCCAATTTCTATTGGCGAGTATTTTTCTTTAAACCAAGCTTCGTTTTTATGTTCTTTAAAAAAATTTTTTGCAGCTTCAGCAGATTTTTTGGAATCTGTTTTACTTCTTTTGGATAAAAATTCTTGTTCAATTTCTTCATTGACTTGCTGTTTCTCTTCAGTAATTCTTTTGTAACGAGGATATTCTTCGTATTTTCTTGGAGTATTATAATATCTATCATGCTTAACATAACGATCTGATGTGGGATATCTATTGTAACGGTTGTAATTGTTATATCTGTTAAATCTTCCTCCTTGATATGATTTTTCGTGATGATATCTTCTGCCTCTATCGTATCGATCAGAATCTCTATAACGAAATCTTGAATAATTATGAAAATCACGGAATTTATCATATCGTTTTGAATTTGGATGATTTTCATTCAAATTTTCATTTGCATGTTTATGTTCAATATTATCATCTTCATCTTCATGACTTCTATCGTGATTTCTGTTGTAATTTCTGTTTTGATTTCGATTGCGATGTCTATGACGTTCATGTTCATGTTCATGTTCATGTTCATGTTCATGTTCATGATCACTTAAATCATCTTCATTATTTGATTCTTCGTTTGATTCATTTGATTCATTTTCATTTGATTCATTATCATTTGATTCATTATCATTTGATTTGTTATCATTTGAATCATCTTCATTTGAATTATTATCATTTGAATCATTTTCATTTTCATTTTCATTTTCATTTGATAAAGATGAATTGTCATCATTACTTTTTCTATCATCAATAACTTCTTCATTTATGTTTTTGAGCATTGGATTTTCTTCATAAGAAGGTAATTGAAGATCATGTTGTTGAGGGAAGTCTTGGAATTCCATTCTTCTTTTCCTTATACTTTTAGGTGATTGGTGAGTGATTAAAGAATCATTATTATATTGTTGGAAATTATGTTCTTCTTCTTGTTGATGATGATGAATATATGGCGGATCATCTGGTCGATAAATTTGTGGGTTTTGTTGAATCATTTCCATTTGGTTTTGTGGGTTAATTTCAACTTGATTTTGTCTCATTTCCATTTGTGAAGGTGAAACAGAATGTATATATTCTTGGTTATGTATTTGTTGTTGATATGAATATGGTTCCATTTGATTTCTTTCATTTGGATATTGATTTATATTAGAATTTTCTGGAATTTCATTATTTGCAAAAATATAATGTTCTTCAATATTTTGGTTATCAATATTTTGGTTATCAATATTTTGATTTTCAATATTTTGATTATCAATATTTTGATTATCAATATTTGGATTAAAATATTCTTGATTGAAATTTCTTGGATTATTTTGATTATTAATATTATATTGATAATTTTGATTTTGATTTTGATTTTGATTTTGATTTTGAATTTGAATTTGTCTTTGATTTTGATTTAGATTTTGAATTTGAATTTGTCTTTGATTTTGATTTTGAATTTGATTTTGATTTTGATTTTGATTTTGAATTTGTCTTTCCATTCCAAAATGCTTTTTTTTCCAAAACTTTTTTGAATAAACATTTTCTTTATGACTCCATGAATTTTCTTGATATTGATTATTATTAATATTATTAATATTATTATTATAATTCCCATTTATTTGTTTTATATTTTCTTGAACTGGTAAATTTTGTGTTATTTTTTCATTTGGATTTTCTTGTGGATAATAAGTTTGATATGTTTGGTTTATTGTTTCTTCTTGTTTTAAATTTAATTCTTTGTATTGATTGTTTTTTTCTGTGTTTGTTTGTATTTGATTTTTTGGATTCATTTTTGTGTTTATTTATTTTATTTTATTATTTTTTTTAACGATAAAGTGTTAAAGAATTTAATTTATTTTAATTTTATTTATTTTTAAGAAATAGGAAATTAAATTAAAAAGAGAAAAATGCAAATTATTTTTATTTTAATTTTATAATTAATTAATTAATAAAATTTAAAAATAATAAAAAAAGAAGAAAAATGAAAAAAAAAATTTTTAATTTTTTTTTTTTAAATTAAATTTTCTTTTTACTTTTTCTTTTATTTTTATTCTTTTCTTTCATTTAATTTTAATATAATAAAATTTTTTATAATTTAATTTTTGAAAAGAAAATAAAGAAAAAAAAAGCAAAATAAAGAAAAATAAATAAAACAATTAAAAAAAAATAAAAGAAAAATAAAAATAAAAACAAAAAAAAAATTTTTTTTATTTTTTTTTAATAAAAAGTAAAATTACTAATTTTATTATTTAAATTATTAATTTATTTATAATTTATTTTTAAATTTAATTTTATTTAATTTTATAATTAAATATTTATTTAATTCTATTTAATTTTATTATTAAAAATTTAATTAAATTTTATTACATTTTTTTATTTTAATTTTTAAATTTATTTTAATTTATTATTTATTTATAATTTATTTTTTAAATTTAATTTTATTTTAATTTTATAATTAAATATTTATTTAATTCTATTTAATTTTATTATTAAAAATTTAATTAAATTTTAATTACATTTTTATTTTAATTTTTTAAATTTATTTTAATTTATAATTTATTTTATAATTTATTTTTAAATTTAATTTTATTTAATTTTATAATTAAATATTTATTTAATTCTATTTAATTTTTATTATTAAAAATTTAATTAAATTTTATTACATTTTTATATTAATTTTTAAATTTATTTTAATTTATAATTTATTTATAATTTATTTTTAAATTTAATTTTATATTAATTCTAAATTAAATATTTATTTAATTCTATTTAATTTTATTATTAAAAATTTAATTAAATTTTATTCCATTTTTATTTTTAATTTTTAAATTTATTTTAATTTATTATTTATTTATAATTTATTTTTAAATTTAATTTTTATATAATTTTATAATTAAATATTTATTTAAATCTATTTAATTTTATTATTAAAAATTTATTTAAATTTTATTCCATTTTTATATTAATTTTTAAATTTATTTTAATTTATTATTTATTTATAATTTATTTTTAAATTTAATTTTATTTAATTCTATAATTAAATATTTATTTAATTCTATTTAATTTTATTATTAAAAATTTATTTAAATTTTATTCCATTTTTATTTTAATTTTTAAATTTATTTTATTTTTTATTATTTATTTATAATTTATTTTTAAATTTAATTTTATTTAATTTTATAATTAAATATTAATTTAATTTTATTTAATTTTATTATTAAAAATTTAATTAAATTTTATTCCATTTTTATTTTAATTTTTAAATTTATTTTAAATTATTAATTTATTTTATAATTTATTTTTATATTTAATTTTATTTTAATTTTTATAATTAAATATTTATTTAATTCTATTTAATTTTATTATTAAAAATTTAATTAAATTTTATTACATTTTTATATTAATTTTTAAATTTATTGTAATTTATTATTTATTTATAATTTATTTTTAAATTTAATTTTATTTAATTTTATAATTAAATATTAATTTAATTCTATTTAATTTTATTATTAAAAATTTAATTAAATTTTATTCAATTTTTATTTCAATTTTTAAATTTATTTTAATTTATTATTTATTTATAAATTATTTTTAAATTTAATTTTATTTAATTTTATAATTAAATATTTATTTAATTCTACTTAATTTTATTATTAAAAATTTAATTAAATTTTATTCCATTTTTATATTAATTTTTAAATTTATTTTAATTTATAATTTATTTATAATTTATTTTTAAATTTAATTTTATTTAATTTTATAATTAAATATTTATTTAATTCTATTTAATTTTATTATTAAAAATTTGAATAAAAAGAAAAAAAGATTTGATTTATTTGGATTTGAAAAAATTTTTTAATTTCGTTTTTCAAAAGAAAAAAAAAGAATGAGAAAAAAAAAACGAAAAAAAAAAAGAAGAAAAGAATTTAAATCTGTTGCCAGTCACCCATCACAGCATTTTTAATTGATCTAATGTATTGAGAAGGGACAAAATAGAACCAAATTACTGAATTTCCAGATCTATTCATTTTGAAACCTAAAACACTATATCCTTCTTGTCCTGGAATTTTTTGACTTATTACTGATTGAATTGAATTTATCGAAATTTTTTTTGTTGAACTATATGATCCAACCCAAATTTGATCTTGATCAAATTTGAAAATTAATTGAACCTTTTTATAAAACAAAATCGGAAAAATTTTTTCAATTTAAAATTAAATTTAAAATTATGATTAAAATTAAAATTAAAATTTAAAATTTAAAATTATAATTATAATTAAAATTAAAATTAAAATTAGAATTAAAATTATAATTAATATCAAAATTAAAATTAATATTAAAATTTAAAATTATAATTAAAATTAAAATTAAAATTAAAATAAAAATTAAAATAAAAATTAAAATTAATTTATAGAATTAAAATTAAAAGCAAAATTAAATTTAAAATTATGATTAAAATTAAAATTAATATCAAAATTAAAATTAAAATTAAAATTTAAAATTATAATTATAATTAAAATTAAAATTAAAATTAAAATCATATTTAAAATTAAAATTCCAATTAAAATTAAAATCAAAATCAAAATTAAAATTAAAATTAAAATTAAAATTAAAATCAAAATTTAAATTAAAATCAAAATTTAAATTAAAATTAAAATTAAAATTAAAATTAAAATTAAAATTATAATTATAATTAAAATTCATTTATAAAATTAAAATTAAAATTAAAATTAAAATTAATATTAAAATTAAAATTAAAAATAAAAATTAAAATTAAAATTAAAATTAAAATTAAAATTAAAATTAAAATTAAAAATTAAAATTATATTTAAAATTAAAATTAAAATTAAAAATCAAAATTAAAATTAAAATTAAAATTAAAATTAAAATTAATATTAAAATTAAAATTAAAATTAAAATTAAAATTAAAATTAAAATTAAAATTAAAATTAAAATTAAAATTAAAATTAAAATTAAAATTAAAATTAAAATTAAAATTAAAATTAAAATTAATATCAAAATTAAAATTAAAATTAAAATTTAAAATTATAATTAAAATTAAAATTAAAATTAAAATTAAAATTAAAATTAAAATTAAAATTCAAATTAAAATTAAAATTTATATTGAAAATTAAATAACAACCTTTTGACCATTTGAATCGAGAATATTTTTAATAGAATTTTGAGGGAGAGGATAACTCTTATTAGAAACACCAACTTCTGCATTTTGAGGAAGACCTTTTTGAAGGATTTTTTGATGAATTTCTTTTTCAATAAAAGATTCTTGATTTGAATCATCATCATTTTCAACAGGTTCTTCTTTTTCAATTGGTTTACTAGTTAAAGCTTGAGCAATTTCAACAAAAGTTGAACCCATTAAAAGTATTTTTGCTTTATTTTTAATTCCAACCGTTTCAAGTGTTTTTTTTGGTTCTTTTAAATATTTTGATTTGAAAAATAGTTTTTGATTGTTTTTTGGAACTTTCGTTATTTCTTCAACTTTTTTTTGTAATTCTTCAATTGTTGTGTCTTTTTTTAATGTTAATGAAAAGTCATTTTTTTTATATCTTAAGTCAAATGTTAATTCTTCTGTCATTTGTATTTGTATTTGTATTTGTATTTGTATTTATTTTTGTTTTGTTTTTGTTTTTTTTTTTTATTGTTTGTGAAAAAGGGATAAAAAAATAATGAAAAAAATGAAAAGGAAAAAAATGAAAAAATGAAAAAATGAAAAAATGAAAAGGAAAAAAATTTTGTTTTTGTTTTGTTTTTGTTTAAATGATCTTTCACCTTTCTCTTTTTTTTATGTTTTAAAAATGTTTAATTAAAAGGTTTTTCAAAAAAATAATAATAAAAAAGACACTTCATTTTTTTTTTCTTGTTAGATTATTTTTTTAAAAGAAACAAAATTTAAAAAAAAAACGGAAAAAAATTTTTGGATTTTATATTTGATTTTGAATTTGATTTTGATTTTGATTTTGAATTTATATTTGATTTAGATTTTGATTTTGATTTTGATTTTCATTTTGATTTTATATTTGAATTTGATTTTGATTTTGATTTTGATTTTGATTTTGAATTTGAATTTGAATTTGAATTTGATTTTGATTTTGAATTTGAATTTGATTTTGAATTTGATTTTATATTTGAATTTGATTTTGATTTTGAATTTGATTTTGAATTTGATTTTGATTTTGATTTTGATTTTGATTTTGATTTTGAATTTTATAATTGATTTCAATTTCATAATTGATTTTGATTTTGATTTTGATTTTGATTTGAATTTGATTTTTATATTTGATTTCAATTTCATAATTGATTTTGATTTTGATTTTGATTTTGAATTTGATTTTTGATTTTGATTTTGATTTTGATATTGATTTAGATTTTGATTTTGATTTTGATTTTGATTTTGATTTTGATTTTGAATTTGATTTTGAATTTGATTTTGATTTTGAATTTAATTTTATAATTGATTTCAATTTCATAATTGATTTTGATTTTGATTTTAATTTTAATCTTTTAAAAGATCATTCAAAAGATCAATTTCTCGATTCAATTTTTCATCACCAATAATTGGAATTTCAGTTTTCAAATATTCTAAAAATTTTTGACCTTTTTCTTTATCATTAACTCTATGAAACTTCTTAACTAAATCAACCAAACGAATTAATAAAATAGCTTTTCTAATACTTTTATCTTCAAAAATTTCATTTTGATTTTCATTCAATTCAGGAAAAATAACATTATTAACTTCTTTAAAATCATTTCCATATTTATCCTTATAAGTAATAACAACATTCAAAGGAATACCATCAGCAACAGATTTATCCATTTTAAGCAATAAAACAGCACCTTGAACTTCACCATTCTCATTTACATCACTTGGCATTGCTGTTGAAATCTCAGCAACTGTTGTATCTTTCTTTTCTTCTGAATCAGGCGATCCATAAATTGATTGAATTTTTGCTCCTTCAACTTTAACTTCAATATCAAAACAAATAGGTGTCATAATATAATCGAATTCGGTATCCATTCTTCTTTTGAATTCTGAAGATGAATTAACTGAATAATAATTAGCTCCTTTTGTTTTTGTGATGACATCAATTAATTCTGTATTAAAATCAACTCCAACACCAATAAAAGTTGTATAAATTTTTTTATCAGCTGATTTTTTAGTAAGTGAAAATAATCCATCGCTTCTTGTTTCTCCAGTTGTTGGATGAGCATCTGTCAAATAAAGGATTCTGTTTTCATATTCTTTCATTTCATCACCTTTGAATTTTTTCAAGTGATTTTCAATCATTCTTGATCCTTCAATAAATCCTTCTTCAAGATTAGTTCCTCCTCTTGTTTCTAATTCCTTCATTGTTTTTTTAAACTTTTCCATATCCATTTCTCCAAATTTTTGGAAAGGAATCAAAACTTCAGCATCATCATCAAAAATAACAACTCCCAAATAATCATCATCTTTTAAATGTTCAGTTAATCCAATTATGGTTCTTTTTGCAACTTCCAATTTACTTGAAGTGTTTTCATTTCTTTTCCATTCACCAGTAAAAGAACTACTCATTGAACCTGAAATATCCAAAACAATTACACAATTGATTAAAGGTCTTCCAAATTTCTTTATTCCTTCTCCATCATATTTGGATTTCATCATAAGTGATAAATAATATTCTTTTTCTTTTGTTTCTAAATTTTCTGTTATTGCACAAAAAGGTTGGATTGCCATTAATTTCTCTTCTTCTAGTTTTCCTACATTGAAATAATATTCTGCAAATAATCCATGATAAGTAATTGAACTTTCAACTACTGTTTGTTTTTTTTGCACGTTAACTCGAAAGTTAACTGTGTCTTTTGCTCCTCCAAAAAGCATATTCATTTTTTTTTACTTCAAACAAAAAAAATAATAAAATGGAAAATGAAAAAATGAAAAAAAAAATGAAAGAAAAAATTTGCTTTTTTATTTTCTTAAAGTGAGAACTAACACGAATTTTGGCTTTTCCACTTTTCACTTTTTAATTTTAATTTTAATTTTAATTTTAATTTTGATTATTAAATTTGTTAATTAATAAATCAAATAAATTTGGATTTGTTTGATTTAATTGAAAATAATCAATTCCAATTTGAATTTCATTAATTATTTCTTGTGTAATTTGAATTTCATCTTTAATTTGATTTGAATAAATCCAATATTCAAATATTTGAAATGATTTATTACTTAATTCACTATAATCTGTAACTTTATTAGATTTATCTTTGTTACAGATAAAAACATTCCTCGATATAATTCACTTCTCATTATTAATATTAATTTAGGAAATTTATATTGTTTTTCTTTTCTTTCAATTATAAAATCATTTTCCATTTTCATTTAAATAAATTCTTTTAATTGTTTCTTCAATTTTTTCATTTGAATTTATAATTTCTTTAATTTCAGAATATAATTTTGGATTTATTATTCTGTTTGAATAAATCATTTCAAATATTTGATTTGATTCTTTAATTGATTTTTTTGAAATAATTTCTTGAAGTTTTTCAATTTGATTTTCATTTTCATTTTGATTTAATCTATATTTCAATATTAATTTATGAGCTTTGATTATTTCTCCATTTTTGGTTTTAAATGAAATATCACAAAATTCTTTTCTTCTAAATAATTTTATCAAATCTTCTTCAAGATTGGAAAAAGAAGGAGAATAATAAATAAATGATTTTGAATATCCACAAGAAATATGATAATTAGAAATATCTTCATTAAATCTTAATTTAGGAAGTTCAATTTGGATTGGAATTCTTTGAAATTTTGTATCTCCAGTTCCTAATTGACCAAAATCATTAATTCCAAATCCTATTAATTTCCCCTTTTCTGTTAAAATCAAAGTATTATAGTATCCACAAGAAATTTCAAGAATATTATCATCATTTTCAAATAAAGATGATTTAATTTCAGTAAATTCATAAATATCTTCATATATTTTGCCAAGTCCATTAGATCGATAATTTCCACATGAATAAAGTTTTCTTTTTGGATTTTCATTTTCATTTTCAATCAACATTATTGAATGAGAAACTCCAGATTGAATATCAATTATTTTACCTTTTGGAATATTTTGGATTTTGGTTGGTTTTTGGATTTTTATTTCTTCTTTTCTTAATTCTCCTAATCCAAGTTGAGCAAATTGATTATTTCCGCATCCAAATAATTCTTGATTTGAATCTAA
Organism: Anaeramoeba ignava; assembly: GCA_028826165.1. Taxonomy (NCBI): domain Eukaryota; family Anaeramoebidae; genus Anaeramoeba; species Anaeramoeba ignava. The sequence goes on from JAPDFW010000125.1 coordinate 87,687, forward strand.
AAGAAAAACATGTTTTGAAGAAATTCCTGAAAATATTTTAGAAACATTTTTCATCATTAAAATTGGTTTTTCTGTTTTTTCAAGTGTTTTAGAATTAAAACCAAGTTGACCTTTTTCATTTGAACCAATTCCATAAACATTTTGATTTGAAGTTAATAAGTAAATTGAACTATCTCCAGAAACAATATCTTCAATTATTCTATCATTTTTATCTTCAATTAATGATGAAATATTGATAAATTCATCTGGATTATTTGGATTTATATCTTTTCCTTTGGCAAATACATTTCCTTCTTTTGTTAAAATAGCTTTATTGTGTTCACCAACAGTTACTTTTTGAATATTTTCAATTTGGATTTTTTCAGGATTTTGTTTTGAATATTTTAAATATTCTATTGCTTTTCCATTTTCAAAAAGGAAAATTATTGAAAATAAAGCTGTTGAAATTTGTTTAATTTGATTTTCATTTTCATTTTCATTTTCATTTTCAAATTTAAATTGAATTGGTTTTGTTATTTCTTTTGGTTTATTTTTAATAAGTCTTGGATATTTATTATAACCAAAAAATAAACAATCATTCATTTTTGAAAAGAAAAAAATGAAAAAAATAATTTTTGATTTTAATTTTGATTTTAATTTTAATTTTAATTTTAATTTTAATTTTAATTTTAATTTTAATTTTAATTTTTTTAATTTTAATTTTAATTTTAATTTTAATTTTAATTTTAATTTTAATTTTAATTTTAATTTTAATTTTAATTTTAATTTTGATTATAAATTTTAATTTTAATTTTAATTTTAATTTTAATTTTAATTTCATTTTGATTTAATTTTGATTTTGATTTTTAAATTTGTTAATTAATAAATCAATTAAATTTGGTTTTGTTTGATTTAATTGGAAATAGCCTGTTATACTCTTAATTTCATCAATTATTTCTTGTGTAATTTGAATTTCTTCTTTAATTTGATTTGAATAAATCCAATATTCTAATATTTGAAATGCTTCATTACTTAATTCACTATAATCTGTAACTTTATTAGATTTATCTTCTGTTACAGATAAAAACATTCCTCGATATAATTCACTTCTCATTATTAATATTAATTTAGGGAATTTATATTGTTTTTCTTTTCTTTCAATTATAAAATCATTTTCATTTTCATTTTCATTTAAATAAATTCTTTTCATTGTTTCTTCAATTTTTTCATTTGAATTTATAATTTCTTTAATTTCTAAATATAATTCTGGATTTATTATTCTGTTTGAATAAATCATTTCAAATATTTGATTTGATTCTTGAATTGATTTTTTTGAAATAATTTCTTGAAGTTTTTCAATTTCAATTTCATAATCTTTTAATCTATATTTCAATATTAATTTATGAGCTTCAATTATTTCTCCATTTTCGGTTTTAAATGAAATATTACAAAATTCTTTTCTTCTAAATAATTTTATCAAATCTTCTTCAAGATTGGAAAAAGAAGGAGGAGAATAATAAAGAAATGATTTACGAAATCCACAAGAAAGATGATAATTAGAAATATCTTCATTAAATCTTAATTTAGGAAGTTCAATTTGAATTGGAATTCTTTGAAATTTTGTATCTCCAGTTCCTAATTGACCAATTTCATTGTATCCAAATACTATTAATTTCCCTTTTTCTGTTAAAATCAAATTATGGTAATCTCCAACAGAAATTTCAAGAATATTATCATCATTTTCAAATAAAGATGATTTGATTTCAGTAAATTTATAAATATCTCGCCTTTTACCAAATCCATTATATTTAAAATCTCCACATGAATAAAGTTTTCTTTTTGGATTTTGATTTTGATTTTCATCTTCAATCAACATTATTGAATGATTATATCCACATTGAATATCAATTATTTTGCCTTTTGGAATATTTTGGATTTTGGTTAATTTTTGGATTTTAGTTCCTCTTGGTTTTCTTGATCTTCCTAATCCAAGTTTGCCAAATGAATTAAATCCACATCCAAATAATTCTTGATTTGAATTTAAAAGAAAAACATGATCTGAAGCAATTCCTGAAAATATTTTAGAAACATTTTTCATCATTAAAATTGGTTTTTCTGTTTTTTGAAGTGTGTTAGAATCAAAACCAAGTTGACCTTTTTCATTTGAACCAATTCCATAAGCATTTTGATTTGAAGTTAATAAGTAAATTGAACGAGATCCAGAAACAATATCTTGAATTATTCTATCATTTGTATCTTCAATTAATGATGAAATATTGATAAATTCTTTTGGATTATTTGGATTAATATGATATCCTTTGGCAAATACATTTCCTTCAGTTGTTAAAATAGCTTCATTTTCACCAGTTACTTTTTGAATATTTTCTTCAATTTGGATTTTTGAAGGATTTTGTTTTGAATATTTTAAGTATTCTATTGCTTTTCCATTTTTAAAAAGGAAAATTATTGAAAGTATTCCTAATGAAATTTGTTTAATTTGTTTTTCATTTTCATTTTCATTTTCATTTTCAAATTTAAATTGAATTGGTTTTATTATTTGAAATGATTCATTTTCGAAAAGAGTTGGAAATTGATTCCAACCAAAAAATAAACAATCATTCATTTTTGAAAAGAAAAAAATGAAAAATAATGAATTTGGAATTTTAATTTTAATTTTAATTTTAATTTTAATTTTAATTTTTGAATTTTAATTTTGATTTTAATTTTAATTTTAATTTTAATTTTGATTTTGATTTTAATTTTAATTTTAATTTTAATTTTAATTTTAATTTTGATTTTAATTTTAATTTTAATTTTGATTTTAATTTTAATTTTAAATTTTAATTTTAATTTTTAATTTTATTTTAATTTTAATTTTAATTTTAATTTTAATTTTTTTTAATTTTAATTTTAATTTTAATTTTAATTTTAAATTTTAATTTTAATTTTAATTTTAATTTTAATTTTAATTTAAATTTTTAATTTTAATTTTAATTTTAAATTTTGATTTTAATTTTAATTTAAATTTTGATTTTGATTTTAATTTTTTTTAAATTTTGATTTTAATTTTAATTTTTTAATTTTAATTTTAATTTTTAATTTTAATTTTAATTTTGATTTTTTTTAATTTTAATTTTGATTTTTTTTAATTTTAATTTTGATTATTAAACTTGTTAATTTTAATAAATCAAATAAATTTAATTTTGTTTGATTTTAATTGAAAATCAATTAAAATCAATTCCAGTTTCAATTTCATTAATGATTTCTTGTGTAATTTGAATTTCATCTTTAATTTGATTTGAATAAATCCAATATTCAAATATTTGAAATGATTTATTACTTAATTCACTATAATCAGTAACTTTATTAGATTTATCATTTGTTACAGATAAAAACATTCCTCGATATAATTCACTTCTCATTATTAATATTAATTTTGGAAATTTATATTGTTTTTCTTTTCTTTCAATAATAAAATCTTTTTCATTTTCATTTTCATTTTCATTTAAATAAATTCTTTTCATTGTTTCTTCAATTTTTTCATTTGAATTTATAATTTCTTTAATTTCAAAATATAATATTGGATTTATTATTCTGTTTGAATAAATCATTTCAAATATTTGATTTGATTCTTTAATTGATTTTTTTGAAATAATTTCTTTAAGTTTTTCAATTTGATTTTGATTTTGATTTAATCTATATTTCAATATTAATTTATGAGCTTCAATTATTTCTCCATTTTTGGTTTTAAATGAAATATCACAAAATTCTTTTCTTCTAAATAGATTTTATCAAATCTTCTTCAAGATTGGAAAAAGAAGGAGAATAATAAAGAAATGATTTTTGAAATCCACAAGAAATATGATAATTGGAAATATCTTCATTAAATCTTAATTTAGGAAGATTGACTTGAAAATGGTTTTTGACATCTTCTCCCATAATTCCCATATTTTCATTTCCTAATTGACCAAAAAAATTATTCCCAAATCCAATTAATTTCCCTTTTGAAGTTAAAATCAAAGTATGCATATATCCAACAGAAAAATCAAGAATATTATCATCATTTTCAAATAAAGGAGATTCTATTTCAGTAAATTCTTGTATATTATAATATTTTCTAAGGCCATTGTATCTATGATATCCACATGAATAAAGTTTTCTTTTTGGATTTTCATTTTCATTTTCATTTTCATTTTCAATCAACATTATTGAATACCAATTCCCACATTGAATATCAATTATTTTGCCTTTTGGAATATTTTGGATTTTGGTTAATTTTTGGATTTCTTCTTCTTTTCTTGATTCTCCTAATCCAAGTTGACCTGAAACATTTCTTCCGCATCCAAATAATTCTTGATTTGAATTTAAAAGAAAAACATGATCTGAAGAAATTCCTGAAAATATTTTAGAAACATTTTTCATCATTAAAATTGGTTTTTCTGTTTTTTCAAGTGTTTCAGAATCAAAACCAAGTTGACCAAATTGATTTGAACCAATTCCATAAACATTTTGATTTAAAGTTAATAAATAAATTGAACTTCTTGAACAAATAATATCTTCAATTATTCTATCATTTGTATCTTCAATTAATGATGAAATATTCATAAATTCATTTGGATTATTTGGATTAATATCTTTTCCTTTTGCAAATACATTTCTTTCTTTTGTTAAAATAGCTACATTTCCAGAACCAACAGATACTTTTTGAATATTTTCAATTTGGATTTTTGAAGGATTTTGTTTTGAATCATTTTCATTTAAATATTCTATTGCTTTTCCATTTTTAAAAAGGAAAATTGTTGAAAAATAACCTGATGAAATTTGTTTAATTTGTTTTTCATTTTCATTTTCATTTTCAATTTTCAAATTTAAATTGAATTGGTTTTATTATTTTTTCTGATTCATTTTTGATAAGTTTTTTTTCTTTATTTAAACCAAAAAATAAACAATCATTCATTTTCGAAAAGAAAAAAATGAAAAATGAATTTTTAATTTCAATTTTAATTTTAATTTTAATTTTAATTTTAATTTTAATTTTGATTTAATTTCAATTTCAATTTTAATTTTAATTTTAATTTTAATTTTAATTTTAATTTTAATTTTAATTTTAATTTTAATTTTAATTTTAATTTTAATTTTAATTTTAATTTTAATTTTAATTTTAATTTTAATTTTAATTTAATTTTAATTTTAATTTTAATTTTAATTTTAATTTTAATTTTAATTTTAATTTTAATTTTAATTTTAATTTTAATTTTAATTTTAATTTTAATTTTAATTTTGATTTTGATTTTGATTCTAATTTTAATTTTGATTTTAATTTTAATTTTTAATTTTAATTTTAATTTTAATTTTGATTTTAATTTTAATTTTAATTTTAATTTCAATTTTAATTTTGATTTTGATTTTGATTTTGATTTTGATTTTAATTTTAATTTTAATTTTAATTTTAATTTTAATTTTAATTTTAATTTTGATTTTAATTTTAATTTTAATTTTAATTTTAATTTTAATTTTATTTTGATTTTGATTTTGATTTTGATTTTGATTTTGATTTTAATTTTTGATTTTTATTTTGATTTTTATTTTAATTTTAATTTTTTTCTTCTTCTTTCTTCTCAATAAAATTTCCAATAATTAATTTTCCAGTTCCAGATCCAATAACAATAAATCCTTTTTCAATAATTGAAATTGAATGAATTGCTTCTTTTAAATCAAAATTTTGAAAAGGTTTTAAATCAGTTATTTTCCTAATTTCAAGAATTCCTTTTTCTCCTCCTGTGAAAAAAAATTGATCACAAGGTGAAAAAGTAATTGAATAAATATTTTGTAAAGATTCAACTTTTTGTTGAAAATATCCATTAATTGTAAATAATCTTAAACTATTGGAATTTTCTGAAAATGTAATAATATTTCCTTCTTTACTTATTTTAATAATTGAAATTGGTTGTTTATCTGAGAAATTTACTGTTTGAATATGTTTTCCTTTGTTTAAAGAATGAAATATTAATTTTCCATCAATTGATCCACTTAATACAATATCATATTCAACTGAAATTGCAACATTTTTCACTTCTTTTTCATGTTCAAAAAAAATATGTTTTGGTTTTTCTTTAACTTTTCCTTCTGTTTCTTCAAATTCCCAAACAATTACTGTTGTATCTTTTGATCCTGTAACAAAATATTGCCAATCAGTTGCTAAACAATTTACAATATCTTTATGTTTGGAAATACTTTGAATTATTTTGTAAGTTCCCATTTTGTATGTTTTGAAAGTATTATCACAAAAGCCACAACAAAATAAATGTCTAAAAATGTAATCAATTACTAAGCATTGTTGAAAATTATTGAAATCTTGTGAAAAAGGTATTCCAATTTTTTGGTGTTGTTGATTTTTATCTATATCAACTCCAAAATGTAAATCATGAATTTTTCTATCAAAAAAAGTCCATTTATGATTTCCCAAAAATCTTTCTTTATTTAATGTAATAATTTGTTCAGGATCTTGTGCTAAATATATTCCTTTTGTTGCCATATCTGAAAAATGAGTAAATATTATTGGATTTTTACTTATTTCGAATTTTTTGTTTATGAAATTTATATCTTCAAATTTTAAAATATCTTTCCAATAAAAGAAATTTTTTTTTCTGTATTTTTTTTCTGTTGTTCTTTTTGGATGTTTTTTTGTGAATAATTGAACTGGAATTTGTCCATTTGCTTGGATGTCTTGTTTTATTTTTTCTAATCTTTTTCCATCAAAATTTGGAAAGTCAACATTTTCTTCATATGAAATTGGATGAAATAAATTGTTTGATTTTTTAGCTTGTTTTCCTTTTTGTTTATATCCAAATATTAAATCAATCCATTCATTAAGATGTTCTGAAACATATTCTGATTCAAGTGCTTCTTTATTTATTTGAATAAATTCTTCTGGAGTTTTAGCCCATTTTGGAAGTTCAACATTTGGAATTTCATTTTCATTTTTATTTTTATTTTTATTTTTATTTTCAATTATTTTTGATCCTTTTAAGAAATCTGGTAAATGGAAAAATTCTGGAATAAGTTCTCCAATAAATTGATTCTTAGTTTTTTCTTGAATAATTTTGCATGTTTCTGGGATTGATTTGAAAATTGGATATTTTTTTTCTAAACAAATTGAAGTAAATGGTTCTAGTCTAACCAAATAAGATGATACAATTTCTGGATTTGAATAAAATGTTTTATAATTGTATTGGAATTCTTTCTCTTTTCCGTTTAATTGGTTTGTTTCAATATAATTATTTATTTGATTTTTTAATGTTCCAATAGGTTTTGATAAATCTCTAAATATTTTGGGATTATTCAAATCTAATTTTTCAGATTCATAATCAGAAATAATCCATGGAAAAATTGGATATTGTGAAAGATCTTGATATGTTCTTCCTGATATTATGTTTAAATACATAAGATAATCAAAATTTGATATTTCTCTTTCTTGCCATTCGTCTGTTGTTTTTGTGTTAAACCATTTTTTTGCATAATTTCCTGAATAATTATATTTTGATTGATTAATATTTGTTAATTTATGATTTTGAATTTTTTCATAAATTCGATTTCTTTTTTCTATTGTTTCAAAATTGAAAAATATACATTTTCGATTATTTGCAAAAAATATTTCTATTGCTGAATTTTTGAAAATATATCTCCTTTTATTAATTCCTTTAATATTTTCAATTTCCCATAAATAATATTTTCCTTTTTCTTTTTTTTCCAAATTAGAAAAAAAATTAATTGAATTCTTTGTAATTTGGAATATTCCTTTTGTTATTTTTGTTTTTGAAATGAGTTCACATTCTATTGGAAAGGAATAATTATTTTCGTTTTTCAAATTTTCATTTTCATTTTCATTTTGGATTTTTGATAATTTTTTTTTAATTTTTTGATTTAATTTTATTAAATTCTTTCTTTCTTTTTCATTTTCATTTTGATTTTGATTTTGATTTTGATTTTGATTTTGATTTTCTTTTTTGGAATAAAATTTTATTTTCTTTTGTCTTCTCATTTCATCTTCAACTTCTGAAAGTTTAAAATAATAATTTCGTTTTTCAAATTTATTATCTGAAATATTTATTGAATTTGAACTCCATGGATATTTTTCTAAAATTGAATTTTCAATCATTTTTCTAAATTTTGTTAAACTTTGATTAATTTCTGTTTCTTCTTTTCCTTCATTTTCTTTTAAAATTAAATTTTGTTTTTCTTCTTCAATTTTTTTGGAAATTATTTTAATTTCTTTTTGTTTTGTATAAAATTGATTTTCCAAATAAGAGAAATTATTTGATTGAATTTTAATAAACTCTTTTTCATTTTCTTCAATATCTTTTAAAATTTTTTGATTTATTGGAAAGAAAATATTCTTTGTTACTTTTTTCCATTTTTTTCTCATCATTTCTTTTTCAAATTCTTTGAAATCTTGACAATTTGAAAACAAATGAATTTTTTGTATCTTGGGAAAGTACATTATATTTTTTGTTTTGATTTGAAAATAATCCAAATATGAAATTGTAATTTTCTTGCATAATCATTTGTAAATTTATCAATAAAAGATTTCTTTTTAATTTCTTTTCAATCATTTCATTCGGAATTTCAACATGATTTTGAATTTGGATTTGATTATGATTATGAATAAAAGAAAATAAAAATAAAAAGCAAGTTGAAATTAATTCTTGTGAATTTTGAATTGAAGATATTTTGTAATTTAATGGTCCATTAATAATTTCTCTTAATTTTGAAAGAAGAAATTCTGTTAATTCTATCTGATTTTGTATTGTTGCAAAAATTAAAAAAATGATAATTTTGTAAATTATTCTTGTTTCTTCTTTGTTTTTACTTTGGATTCCTCCATTTTTAAAAAATCCAAATTTTTCCAATAAAATAATTAGATTTTTAATAATTTCTTTTCCAATAATTTCTATTCCTTTTCCAATTTTAATTTCTAAAATTTCATTGATGCTTGATTTTTCATTTTCATTTTGTTTTTCATTTTCATCTTCATTTTCTTCTTCATTTGATTTTTTGATTTTTAGATTTGTCATTTTGAAAAATTGATTTGAAACATATGCTTGAATAATTTCATTTGATATTTGCTTTTTGTTTTCATTTTGTTTTGATTGTTTGATTTTAATATTGTTGTTTGGTAAATTATATATAGCCATATTTAATATTTGGATTAAAGAAAATAAATTTTTGGTAAATTCTTCTTTTTTAATGGAAACTCCTGATATTTTTATTGTTGAAAGAGTTGGTTTTTTTTCTTGTGTTTGAGAAGTATTTTTTGTAATATCAATAATTATATTATTTATTATTCTTGAAATTATTTTTATAATTGAATTGTTGTTAATTGAATTAATTAAATAAATTGATGAAATAAATTCTTGAAATATTTTTGGAAAATTATAATTTGTATTATAAAATGAATAAATAAATAATATATTGATAATTTTGAAAGCAAATTCATTTATTTCATTTTGATTTTCATTTTCATTTTGATTTTGATTTTGATTTTGATTTTGATTTTGATTTTGATTTTGATTTTGATTTTGATTTTGATTTTGATTTTGATTTTGATTTTGATTTTGATTTTGATTTTGATTTTGATTTTCTTTTTGATTTTGATTTTGATTTTGATTTTGATTTTGATTTTGATTTTGATTTTGATTTTGATTTTGATTTTGATTTTGATTTTGATTTTGATTTTGATTTTGATTTTGATTTTGATTTTGATTTTGATTTTGATTTTGATTTTGATTTTGATTTTGATTTTGATTTTGATTTTGATTTTGATTTTGATTTTCATTTTGATTTTGATTTTGATTTTGATTTTGATTTTGATTTTGATTTTGATTTTGATTTTGATTTTGATTTTGATTTTCATTTTTCATTTTCATTTTCATTTTCATTTTGATTTTCATTTTTGATTTTCATTTTCATTTTCATTTTCATTTTGATTTTGATTTTGATTTTGATTTTGATTTTGATTTTGATTTTGATTTTGATTTTGATTTTGATTTTGATTTTGATTTTCTTTTTGATTTTCATTTTGATTTTCTTTTTCATTTTGAATTTCACTTTCATCTTGATTTTGATTTTCATTTTGATTTTATTTTCATTTTCATCTTGATTTTGATTTTGATTTTGATTTGTTAAATTAATTAATAATAATAAAGATTTTTGCCATCCAAATTGTGAAATAATTTTCTCTTTATTGATATTATTTTCCATTAGCAAAATCGATAATTGATGAAAATATTTAATATCAATTAAATTTGGAGATTGATTATATATTTCACAAATTGTGTGTAAAATAAATGGATTTTGAATAAATTGCAATTGAGTTTGAGATTGAATATTTTGATATGTATAAACCATCATTTTGAAAAGAATATCAATACTTTTTTTTGAAATTTGATTTATGTTATCAATTAATATTTTGTGAATAAATGGATAAATATTTTCTAATTTTTCAATTTGATAATTTTTTTTCTTTTCATATTTTGGGATTGTTTGATTTTTATTAACAAATATATCAATAACATAAATAATTTCGAGACATAATTGAATTATTTTGATGTTATTTAATTTGTTTTCTTTCATTAATTGAATAAATGGATTCATTAATTTAATTGAAAATAATTGTTGGAAATTTTGTTTTTGTTGTTGCTCCAAAATAATTTTTTTGATAAATTTAAGTGTTTTTTGGATAAAGTATTGAGTTTTGAAAATAGATAATGTTGAAATCAAAGATTGAATATATTTCAATTTGGAAATATTATTTTCAATTTGATTAAAAAGGTATTCAATTATTGAAAATATTTTTGAAGATAATTCATAATATTTCTTTTTATCATCAAAACAATAAAAAGATTTTTGAGAATCAATTTTAATTTGTGAATTTTGTTCTAAAATATCTAAATTTTCATCATAATAACGTAATATAATTAATAAATCAAAAATTGTAATCTCTGATTCTTTTTGGTTTTGGTTTTGATTTTGATTTTCTTTTTGATTTTTATTTTGATTTTGATTTTGATTTTGATTTTCATTTTGATTTTCATTTTGATCTAATTTAATATTTTCTTTCTTAGATTGTGTTTGAGTTAATTCTTGGATAATTTCAATAATTTGTTTTTGAATTTCAAAACTAAAATTTTTCCAAATTTCAAAATCAAAAATTAAATAATTTTTCAGTTGTATTTGGAATTGTTGATTTTCTGTTTTTTCTTTTAGATCTTTGAAAAATTCAAAAATTTCATTTGAAAAATATTTTGGATTAATTGATTTGAGAATATTATTAAATATTGAAAATTCTTGTTTTTGAATCATTTCTTCTTGGAAATTTAAATTATTTAATAAAACAATTTTAAATGTTTTTAATATTTCTTGAAAAATTAATTTTGGATCAAATTCATTTTCATTTTCATTTTCATTTTGATTTTCAATTTCATTTTCACTTTGATTTTGATTTTGATTTTCATTTTCAATTTCATTTCCAAATTCAATTTCAATGTCACTTTCACTTTCACTTTCAATTTCAATTTTGATTTTGATTTTGATTTTGATTTTGATTTTGATTTTGATTTTGATTTTCAATTTCAATTTCATTTTGATTTTGATAAAATAATTGATCAATTTCAAAAATTAAATAAAAAAATAATTGAATTCCTCCTAAACATTCAATAATATCTTTGAAATTAGTTGTTGTAGATAAATAAATTTCTTTGGTTTTTGAATTTTGTTTGATAATATTTGATGGACTTTCATTGAAACATAAATTTTCTTTCATTGTTCTTGGATTATGATAAATTAATATTTTTTGTTTTAATTTTCCATTAAAAATTTCTTTTAATTCTTTTTCCATTTTTTGTATGTTTGAATAGTTATAGATTTCATATTTATGGAAAAAAGATTGATAATTTGGCCCAAGAAAATGAATTGCTTTAACTTGATTTTCATTAAAAAATTCTTGAAAAATATAAATTGATCCCATTTGTCCAAAAAATGTTTTTTCATTTAGTTTTTGTTTTTGAATAGAAAGGGAGAAATATAATCCAATTTCATTTTTAATAAAATGGGTTTTTTCATTTCCAATTTTTGTTATTTCTTTGATTTTTTCTTTTTTTTCATTATTATCAAGATAAATTGAAACTTCTAATTCTGAATTTGATTTGTTGTATTTTTGTGTGAAGATGAAAAAATACCATTTCTTAGTTTCAATTTCAAATGGAAATCTTTTTTCAATCATTTCAATTTTATTTTCATTTTTATTTTTATTTTGATTTTCATTTTCATTTTTATTTTGATTTTCATTTTCATTTTCATTTTTATTTTCATTTTCATTTTCATTTTCATTTTGATTTTCATTTTCATTTTCATTTTTATTCTTATTTTTATTTTCATTTTTATTTTCATTTTCATTTTTATTTTCATTTTCATTTTTATTTTCATTTTCATTTTCATTTTCATTTTCATTTTCATTTTTATTTTTATTTTCATTTTTATTTTTATTTTTATTTTCATTTTCATTTTCATTTTCATTTTTATTTTCATTTTCATTTTCATTTTCATTTTCATTTTCATTTTCAGAATTTGAATAAATTTGATAAAGAAAGGATTCTGGTTTTTTTGTTTTTTTGTTAAATTCTAAAAATAATTCAATTCCTTCTAATTTTTCTTTTAAGAAACTAAATATTTTGGATTTATAAGTTTTTTGAAAATTTTCATTTTCATTTTCAATTTCATTTTCATCTTCATCTTCATCTTCATTTTCATTTTCATTTTCATTTCATTTTCATCTTCATTTTCATTTTCATTTGGATTTGATAAAGAAAAATCAAATGGAAAATCTTCAATTCTTATCCAAGTAACAAAACTAAATTTTTTAGAAATTAAATCATTATGGAAAGTTGGAAGTTGAATATTTGAATTTTCATCATAAAAATCAAAAAAATTAATTGGATTTTCTTGTTTTTGATGTAGATTTTGATTTTGATTAATTATTTTTGTTAATTCAATTATCATTTCTTTTGCAAATTTTTTCCTGTTTTTTTTCCTTAATTGATCTTTCAAAATTGAAAAATATTTTTTCATTTCAGAAACAAGAATTTTATGTGTTGCTAGTTTCCTAATAAATTGAATAATTTCCTTGAATAAATCAAAATTTTGAATTTTGGGAATGAATTCAAGTAAAAAAGAAATTATTCCTTTTTCACAACAACAATAAATATTATGAGTTAATTTTTCACAAATTTGATTAAATGTTTTGAAAACTTCATTAAAAGAAATTTCTTCATTTTGATTTTCATTTTCATTTTGAATTATTTCTATTTTGTTATTGTTATTGTTATTGTTATTTTGAATGATTTTTTCTTCATTTCGATAAGAAAATGCGAAAATGATATTTATGATATTTGTATTTCTGATTATAAAATTGTTTTCTATTGAAAAATTTCCATTATTAATCATTAAATCCAAAAGAAGTTGAAATAATTTTTTTGTTAGTTTTCCTTTTTCTGTTTCATGAATTATTTGAATAAATTCTTGTTTTGGAATTACTTTATGGAATTCATAAATCATTTTTTCATTATTTCTGATAATTCCTTTTAGAATTAATAAAATAAGATAAGTTAATTTTTGTTCTTTATCATTTAGTAATTGTTTCAAAAAATTTAATAAATGTGAACTTAAAATTATTTCTTGAATAACTTCTCGGTTTTTGGAAATTGATTCTGAACATTTTAAAAAGAGTTTTTCAATATCTTCAAATTCAATTTCATTTGATTTTTCTTTTTGATCATTTTTCTTTTTGATTTGTTTAGATAATAAAAGAATTTTTTGAATTAAATAAGGAATGTATTCTTTTTCTTTTTCTTCTTTTGTTTTTTTTATTGTTTCAATAATTTTTGGAATATAAATGAAAGGAATTTTTCGTGTAATTTTGTTTTGAAATAATTTAACCAAAAAATTGAAAATTTCTCCATCTTGAAGAATAATTTTAATATCTAAATTTTGGAATAATAAACTCAAAATTTCTAAAAATGAATTAATTGTTTGATTTTTAATTTCATTTTTAATTTGATTTTGATCATCTTTCTCTTCAATTAATTTCAATAAAAATTCTTGAATTTGTTGATATCCTTGAATTTGAATTATTTTATTGGTTGTAATTGGCGATTTTCTTTTGAGAATTTTAATTATCATTCTTAAAAATCTATTGAATAAAAATAAATTTGATTTTATATTTTCATTTCCATTTTCATTTTCATTTTCATTTTCATTTTGAAAAATTTGATTAAATAAGAACTTATAATCAAAATTGTTTGGATATTCTAAAATAACATTCAATATAAAATTAATTAATAAGGTTTGCAAGTTTGTGTGCATTTCATATAATTGAACCTTTTCATTTTCTTGAATCTAATTGAAAATATAATGAAAAAAAATATTATAAATAATTTTAATTTTAATTTTAATTTTAATTTTAATTTTACATTTAAATTATCAAAATTTATTTTTCTGATAAAATAATCAGAAAACAAAATTTCAAATCCTCCATTTTCTTGGAAAAATTGAAAAGTTTCTTTATCAATATCATTAATAATCATTTTCTTGAATTCAAATAAAATATATATTTGAAGTTCTGGATAAACATTTTTGATATATTTTTGAATTTTAATAATTTTTTGGTTTGATAAATTATGAATTAATGATGAATTTTTTTCATTTTCTGGATTTTTAAATAAATCAAGATAAATTAAAATGAATCTTTGTTTGAAATTATTAACTTTGATTTTAATTTGG